>CABHPQ010164202.1:0-22781 GCA_902168405.1 Peromyscus aztecus
CACTGGATATGATTTGGTGGCTTGCCTATCGTCTGTCGCAAAGGAGACTTCGTTTACACAGGTCACTAGACACTGGCAACAGTCCTCTTCCTGTTCGTGCTGGGGTTCCCTCCTCACGTTCTTATCCTTGGTGCTTTCCTCTCATTATCAGAAACACCTCCCCGAGCCCCAAATTCCAACAGTCCAGTACATCGTTTTAAACCTCCAAAGATTCACAACGGCTACACAGAGGAGCTAGCATTCTGGTTTTTGAAGGATGGATAAAATTGAAAAGCTGAAGATGGATGAAGGAAGAGCATTTTTGGTGGAACAGTAGATACTACGATCTGACTCGGCTGAAATGCAAAGGAAGGCTAACAAATTAGGGCGTGTTTCAGAAAGTTTTCTTTATATCACAGTTCCCCACAGTGGTGTGTTCAGAAACACAGATTAAATCCTAAATATATGTATGGTCCATGTTATTTGAACCCTAGTGTTTTAAGGTCAGCTGCGAAGAGGTACTAACACTGTCTAGCCCCAAATGTTTTAAAGTAGGAGAACTACAGCCTGCAAGATTTGGGTGTCTGAATATTAAGCTGATTAAGCACAGCCATTAAAGTCTACCCATATTCAAATCCCTTCTTTGATAAATGCTGGGTTGTATGACATTGAACTTACATTTGATTAAATTTCTTTCTCAACACAGTAGGGAAAATAACATCATCTACTTCAGTGGCTTTTGTGAAAATTAAATATTATATATAAAACACTCTATAGTCAGTTTGGACAACAACAACAAAAACAGCTGTAGAGTAAGTAGGTTAAACAACGAACATTTGTTTCTCACAGTTCTAGAGGCAGAAGTCTAACACCAGGGTGCTGTTGAGGCCCGAGTTCTGTGAGAATACGCCTCCTTTCAGGAATGCAAATGGTCAGCTTCTTGCCTCTTGGCAGTGGAGAGAGGGTGAGTGAGAGACTTACATTTTCTTTCTTTTGTGGTTTTTGGGTTTACTTTGGTTGGTTGGTTGGTTGGTTGGTTGGTTGGTTGGTTGGTTGGTTGGTTGATTGGTTGGTTTTTTTCAAGACAAGGTTTCTCTATGTAGCCCTGGCTGGCCTGGAACTCACCCTGTAGACCAGCCTGGCCTCAAACTAACAGAGATCTGCCTGCCTCTGCCTCTCGAGTGCTGGAATCAAAGATGTGTGCCACCACCTCCCAGCTACCAGGATCTTTTTCATGAGAGCACTCATCCCATTCATGCATACCCCTCCATTACCACCTAAAGCTCCTTCCAAAAGCCTCACCTTCAATACCATCACCCTGAGGATGAGAATTTCAACAGATGAAATCTGAGAGTTCACAGATATTCTGCATTATGAGTATGGAGCACGGTGCCTGGGAGGTAGTACTCAAAAAACATAGATGCATATTATTATGCATCCCATGCCATCAAGCTAGAAGATGCCTGAACCAGAATGAGCCTCACTCAAGTTTCTAAAGCCTAGATTGAGCATTTCTGATACTAGAAGTTCTAGCGTATAGTACCTGTTTGATGCCATCTGTGAAAACACAGCACTCTGTTAGTTTACTGTTTAAAGAAGGTCCCAGCCAGGCATGGTGGCATACACCTTTAATCCCAGCACTTGAAAGGTAGAGACAGGTGAATCTCCACATGTTCAGGGTCAGCCTGGTCTACATGATGAGTTTCAGGACAGCCAGGGCTATGTAGTGAGATGTTGTCTCAAAAAACAAAACGACAACCAAAAAAGGTCTCGGTTGTATGTCTAGCTCTAATTCCTTTCTGTTTCCTCATCATCCCTGGCTGCCCTAGCATACTGAAAAATTCCAGGAGGAGGTAGGGAGCATAAAAATTAGTAGTGGACATTTCATCATCAACAATAGTTTCCAAGTTCTGATATAGTAAAACTTAAGTCATTTAAATTTCAGAAAACTCAAAGTCATTGAATTAGATTTATAGTACTCTAAGTCCATGTAATATCAAGCCTACCAACTTAAAATGGAAGGTCCGTAGGAGATTCACTGGGAGCAAGGAAAAGCCTTCAGAATGTCCAGTCTATTATAGATTACCTTCTTCCTTTCTTAGTCCCTGATTCTACCCTTCAAAATTCCCCTAGACCCAAAAATGTTATGTAGCCTACTCTCAGGACATAAGCATCTTGAGACGATGAAGCATTTGACCTTTTATCTCAAGAACCTAGCTCAGCGGCATGCACTCTGAAGGAATCTCTTCCTCCTGACCCTTCAAAACATGGTCTCCTTGGGTAACTGTAATGGCTAGATTGTACCCTATTTCACTAATTTATCAGAAAACATGCAGCTTCTGAGGGTGGGATAAGTGTGCAATCTACAATATAAAGAACATTTGAAGAAATTAATTTTAATGTTGTAAATTGAAGCAATATTTTAAGAGGGTTGGGAAGGCAATTTTTAGCCACTGGACTTTTTTTGTAACACCTTCAAACCACACAATACAAACTAAACTTTATCCAAAAGTAAAGGCTACTTAACTACCACCGTTATACGCTTTGCTTTAATTAATATATAGGTTGCTCAGTTCTATATGTGGCTATATTATCCTGTCAAAGTCAGTTCTTAAAAGACACATTTTCCTTAACCTTAAAAAGTCAGTAATTGTTCCATTTTTCTCTCTTACTTCAAAACAAATTTATAATTCAATATTTGATCTCTAAAAGCGACCTTCCATTTTCCCAGCTTCACTGACATGCCTTTTCTAGGAAGTTGGAAGGGAGCAAAAGGCTTAGTTCTAGATCAGCTACTCATTTCATTAAAAGGAAACTGACACAAAAACTGAGAGCAGCATGATAGCTTTGGGCAAAAATGCTTTGCCACCAAGTGTGATGGCTCCAGTGGAATCCCGGGACCCATATGGTGCAAGGAGAGAACTAACCCCCACAAACTGTCTTCTGACTTCCCCATGCAAGCTGTGGCATGCCTCTTTGTGTGTGCAGACCTGTACACACACATGAACACACACACACACACACACACACACACACACACACACACAGAGAGAGAGAGAGAGAGAGAGAGAGAGAGAGAGAGAGAGAGAGAGAGAGAGAGTAAATAAAAGTGTAAAACAAGTAGTGGTAATAGTGGCAAAATCTTGCATTCGTAAAGCATACTCTCACTCTCCACATACTTATCAGGCATCTTTGAAACATCCCTGGATGAACCACATTGCCCAAACCCTTCCCCAATTCCCCATTTCCACCTGTCACTACCAACCACTGGAGCCCTTTGGAGTGGGCGATCTTTGACTCCTCCTTCTCTTTATGCCTCCACACCCACTTCAGTTTGTCTCCCTTAGCTGTCCTTTGGGTCTGAACTAGACCATAATTCAGGACATCTTTGCTTTACAATTGTACTAGAACAATGGTTATGGCTTTGCTTTCTCCCACCCCTGTCTCTTACACAGTGGCCCTAGCAGAACCATTTTAACGTAACCCAACTTTATATGTTAATGAAAAAATAGCACTATTTGCCATATAAAATGAAATTTAAACATGAATTTAAACCTTCAATAAACTGCATTTATGAATGTTAAACCGTTCCAGTTCTGAAATACGTTAGTGATGAGCTATGTGACCTTGGACACACTTAACTTCCATGAACTGCGGGGTCTTGGATGGTAGCTGGTGATATTAGTATATATGCCTAACTCCTAGGATTATTTGAAAATTAAACAATGGGATAATGAATGTAAAGTGCTTGAAACAACAGTTGTAATAGTCTATGGTATTTACCGAGGTCTTACTTTTCAAGAATTTGAAGTCTTCAGATGAATAATCTTATATCAAGCTTACAACATAGATGGCATTACTATTCTTGGATGAGAAACTCAGGCCTGCAGGAATTATAAAACAAGGTCACCTAGCTAAGAGGTCATTGAGTCAGGCTTCAAAATCTGCCAAACCTGTGCCCTACAGTCTGATTCGTGAAAAGAACTTATAGATGGTGGGTTACTTTACATCCTTTATTTATTATCATTAGTAATGCCTTACAGTGAAGAAAAAAATTCCTTCCTCTGCTATCCTTTCAGGTTTCTTTCTGAAATCGGGTCTCAGCACCATTCTAGGGAGAGGCGAATACCTCACGGTTAAATGTGCTGTGTACGACTGTTTCTGCTTTTCAGAGGGGCAAGAAGGGTGGTTATCCTGTGCTGTCTGGACCCTCTCATTTCCCTGATCTCTCTTTTCCTTTCTGCCTTCCACTGTATCTTCTGTTCTGTTTTTATTCCTTGCACTTGCTTTAGGGATGGAATACTCCTCGTGTTTAACTCTGTGTCTTCTACCCCAGATGACTTAGGAAAGGGAATCTCCCCACCAGCTTCCCAGCAAATTTTTTTCGGTCTCTGAAGTATTTTCATTTCATACCCTTGGGGTATATTATGCACTGTGGTTATGAAATGGTCCCACTTGACTGTCTTTTGTCCTTTAATGATGCTAAAAAATAAAACAGAGTATCCTATTTCTGGTATTCCATGAATTCTTCTTTGGCCTCATATTTCTGCATTGTTTATGGCTTTCTGTGCCTCCCCTACTTCGTGTGTGTGCGTGCGTGTAGTGTGTGTGTTTCCCCCTGAGCATCTGGTTGTTTATATTTGAACATCTGGGTTTTTTGATTAATAGCAAAAATTGACCTTGGCCTTCTAATAATGAGATTTTTATAGATCCTAGAATCATAAAACGTTAAAGCCGGAAGGACTTTTGTAGATAACAGAGGCTCACACATTCCTTTTATAGTGAGAAACCAAGACTCAGAGAAGCCACGTATCAGAGAAGTGCTACATGACCTATAACAAGAGGAAGCCTGAGGCAATCCCAAGACATACCCTTCATTTCTTCCTTATGAGTTGAGTTAGGACACCTGAAAATACTACTCTGTAAAATATGTAAGTACCTTCTCCCAAAATGGTTAAGTTTTCATATTAGTGTTTTTTTAATACATATTTCTGGAGGGATAGGAATTTCAGGAATGAAAAAAAAATCATGCACAGGCAGATAAGAGTGATGAAGAACTGGGTTGTATCACTTAATGATCATATTTCTTTCCCAGTGGTCCTTGCTACAGCGTCTGCTGCACACTACAATCTCAACAATGTTGATGGTGGTGATGGTGAATTATGACAAGGTCTCCTATTCCTGTGTTCTCAGTTCTTTCCCTCTGTTTCATTCTTATAATCCCAGTTATTTCTGACTGTCGAGGCTTTCAGAATGGTGCATCTAGTTTGGGATTCTTTATGAGGCACGAGCTGGTAATTTAGTAGCTGCCATCTATGGTCACAATGATGATGACTTAAAATGACTTCAGATGGAAATCTCTACTCTCCACAATAGGCAGAGGCACAGATACAGCCTCTGAAACCTTTCTAGATCTGAGGAAGTGAGGTTCCTAAATTTGGCCAGTTATTGAAAAGAACAGTCCCTGGCCAAATAGTTTGGAAAATATCAAATAGAACAAAACCCTGGTTTAGGGTTGATTTGCCTTCCTTCTGGAGGAATTCTAAGTATCTTTAAAATACTGATGTGAATCCTGCAGATTTGTAAGAAGGAAGGACATAATTATATAGAATTATGTGAACATTTTTTACCTTAAATCAGCATATATTAGATGTGTTTCTAAAGGACTGGTGTCATATAGAACCAACTTTGAAAGTGTTATTCTTTGGGTTTCAATTAAACAAGTTGCATATACTCAGTTTGTTCTAACACTAGCTGTTCCGGATGATAAGATAATTGGCCCAAGGATTTTTTTTCTTCTTCAGTGCAGTGAATGAAACTGTGTCTCCTCTCTTCAGTTATCTTTCAGAACTTAGATGCTATTATTCCTTGGTTTGGAATTTCTCCATCAGAGAAGTCATAGGCTATTTAAGACAGGTCTCACCCATGAGCTGCACAGTTCCCGTAACCACTTCAGCTAACCTGTTCTAGTCACGCGGTTTTCAATGCAGACTTGTGGTTTTTCTTTTTAAAAAAAACACTTGATTAACTACAACAATGACAACTAGCTCTTATTGAATGTGCACTGTGGACCACAAATTGTGTTAATAACTTTGCATGTAACGCCCCACCTAATTATTACCACAATCTTTTTTTTTTTTTTTTGGTCTTTCGAGACGGCGTTTCTCTGTGTAGTTTTGGTGCCTGTCCTGGATCTCGCTCTGTAGACCAGGCTTGGCTCAAACTCACAGAGATCTGCCTGGTTCTGCCTCTCAAGTGCTGGGATTAAAGGTGTGTGCCACCACCACCTGGATATTACCACAATCTTATAAGGAAGTATTATAGTATTTCTGCTTTACATACAGGGAAATGTGAAGAGAACTTAAGTAACTTGGCCCAAGAAGCTCCCACGTTATGGGAAGGGGGATGAACAGGATTGGAACCAGGACTGGAACTTTTGTTTAGCTCCCATCTGTACTGCCTTTCCACTGTTGGTTTGTTGTTAAAGAAATGTCTAAAAGCAGTGGCTTCCTGGTCTAGCTTTCAGTGATTGGCATGTCACCTGGCATTCAGAAAAGGAGTTAAGCAATTTGGCCAAACCATTCAGGCAGGAAATGATGGACCCACGTTTTGAAACTATCTCCATGATACAATCGTTTTCCTTTTAAAAATTTTTAGTCTTTACTTCCAGCATAAGTCCTAACTACATTCTAAATATTCATCCTTATGCCCATAAATAAGTGCTATCTCACCTCTCCTCTTTGCAGCAGACAGAGTTCATTACAGAAAACCACAGTCAATCAGATTGCAGATTTGTGGAGCCCAGTTCCAAAGACTACGTCTACAAAACAACTCCTGATCAGGGAACATTTCAGAAGACGGGGAAGAAAGCTTGTAAGACCCAGAGGGTTGAGATGAAACAGAACTGGGGTCCCTGTGTCCCTGTGTGCTCCTGGTCACCCTGGGTGCAGTTAAATCTAGGAATGGTTCTGGTGTTCCAGGAGGTGATTAGAAGCACCAAGAACTCATTAGGAATGCCTAGCTCTCACGGGGCTTTTGGAGGAAAACTTGGCCACCATCCATGAGGGCCCTTGGATCTGTAATTGTGGTTGCACTCCAAGAGACAGCAGCCCAAATTCTTACACATCACAGGGTTGTGGGTGGCTGGATGCTTCCTGGCCAACTTGGATAATTTTTTTTTCTCTCTTTGGTCTTTGTCTTTACAATGGTCAGGTCCAGCAGTTGCCCAGCATTCTTCATGTGGGTTTTTTTCTAAACTTTGTTATATTGGGTTCAACTGTCATTGCTTAGACTCCCCTCCACACAGAAGAAATCTGGGACATCTCAATACCCTAGCTCTAAAGTAGAGCAAAGCTGGGTCTTCAACAAGAAAGTGAGCTGTCTGGTTCCGTGGAGACAATGTGACACTAACCCTGTAGAGTACACTGCCTGCTCTGTCTTAGGCAGGAATCTTGGTATATGAAAGGAATGTCTGTCCTAAATTTAGTAAATATGGTAGGCACATGGAGAGAAGGGGTCAGAATGGCTTGTATGAGGCTGAAAATGATGGACTCTGAAGTCCTCTAGGACCCACAGGGCATGACTTCTGAGGCCTTGGGATCCCAGTTTTACAGCTAATACCAATCTAACCTACCAGAGAAGGAATAGCTAAGGAAATGCAATGATCTACCTTGTTTCCAGGGAAAATAATACTTTGCAATTTGTAGCCATCAAAAAGACAGACAGTGGAGAATGAATAATTCTAAGGGAGACAGAGAAGAGGGCCTCAAGAGTGCTCAGTTACAACACTGAAGAGGAAATTCGGTGATAAAAGTACATACTCTTTACAGAGATAGGAGCTAAAGAAACAACTGTGCAGATGATTCTGCATGAACATTTTGTGGTCTATAAAGACTACATAGATGATCCTAAGAACATGAATTATGCGTGGATGGAGGCAGAAGCTATGGACCTCTACCGTGAAATAGGTGAAATAATGGACCATTTTCCCTAAAGCTGACAGTGATTAAGGAGGTGAAATGTGTTAGGGAGGTGATATGGGCAGACATTATTGATATACTAAAACTTCATGCCATCCACTTCCAACCTATTCAACTTGTCATGAAGTAAGGTGCCCCGACTGTCATGGATAGAATCTTGGGGTCTCAAGGGCTTCAAGATGAGTAAGGGTGGATAAGAAGCAAACAGCACAGAATTTTCACTAAGCAGGTTGCCACTTGGGCGATTATTTCTCAAATTGTGCACAGCACAAAAATATTAGACAAATATAGGAGAATGGGATCGTAATTTGAGGGCTGTGAATTAGAAGAAGGAGAAAGGAATATGTTTTATACATTGTTTAAGCCAAATTGTACAACTAATATTCTTTGAGAAATTAGGTTAAAACACAGATATCTCCTCTACCAGCCATAGCCTCTCTCTACTTCTCAGCCACTTTGCACTTGTCCAGTCTCCCTTTCTCCTGACATGCTGGGATGGGGCCTCTGGATGGGGACCCATCTAATGTATAATCTGACTGTCTGGGGCGATGCTTGCTTTCAAATTTAGACATGAGCCCTTGCACCAGTCACTGCGAGCAGTAGCCTTCGGGTGAGTTTTATTTTAGAGCCTCTAGCTTTTGGGGGGAAAATTCAATCTCCATTTTAGTCTATAAATATCAAATATTTACAAGCCAGACCAAAAAAATGTAATAAACAAAATGAACTTAAGATCCAGCCCTCTGGTTACCATAACTGTTTGTGTCTGCACAGAACAGAATAAGCTCAGGACATTGACTTCCTCTTATCTCAGAAAATGACCCCACAAACTCAGATCCCTGTCATAACTCTTTATCAAATAAATGCAATCCAAACCTAATGAAAACATGATTTACTTCCCTTCTTTCTCAATAACACTCCCTAAAAGCTCACTATACAAATAGAAAGTGATATATATAGCCAAGTAGTAAATGGTAGCTGGCCCCAGATACCAAGAATATGTGACTTCCAAATAGCAATGGTAGGTTCAAAACAACTTCCTTTCCTATCTCATCACTGAAGACATGGAAGTTAATTTTATTAACTTCAAAGCACTACATTGAGCTCGCATGATTGGGATAGTAAAGATTACTGCAGAAGTTGGAAGCCTCCTAAGAAGGCTACTTCAATAATAACTGCTGACCCTTACGTTCTCCTGCCTGTTTGCATGTTCACTTCATGCACTTTATGCATGGTGGCTTATTTATTCCCAAGGACTGTCCTAAGAGGAGAGTGTGATCATGTTGCATGTTTTACTCCATTGGAAGCAGCCTTCAACATAGAGATAACCATGCCAGATGTTTACTAGGGAGGGGCCTGAGCATCCACAGTTGGGGAGGAAAGAGGAGCTAAGCCTGTTTTATGGAACAGAAGCATGTATATCTGAAGCATAGAGATGTTACCGAGCTTGAGGAAAGTTACACAAGTAAGTGGTGGGACGAAAATTAGAGCACAGGTTATTGAACATCACCATTACTCTGTTATGCCATAGTCTACTTAATAACCGCCTTCCCATAGTCACTATATTCCCTGTGCACTGACACTTTAGAGAAAGTGAAATTACAGTTGTCTCTGTATATTGAACACATGGTCAGCATCTCTTCCCTATACTTGAAGGATAGCTGTGCAATTCCTTTGATTTTTCTCTTGCAAACTGTTTTGTCTGTGTGGGTGATGACACTTGTGTAAAGGTCCACTCATGGATGCATACTATTGGTAATCCTTGGGAACGCATTTCAGACATCACTTTCACTTGTGAATTGTACAACTGCTTGTTTTTAGGATGGAGTTATTTGGTCTTGTATATTAGCTCTCCTCAGTGACTTTTTCAGGAGAGATTGCCAAGCTTTTATTTGAATAAAGAAAGTATTCCCTGGCTTTGTACATTTGGATATGCTACAACTTCACTAGTTTTTTTCAAAATGTAAGCTCCAAAAATAATATGTATATTCATATATGTTATATAATCATCACAAAAATGTGAAATATTGAATGCCTTAAAATACCTCAAATTTATTATTTCTAGAACAGAATGTTGACATCATCTCCCACTACCCTATCAGAAAACTGTTCCTCTATCAATCTTTGCTAAATGGCACCAAAATCCACCCAAGTTGAGCAAGAAAAAAATAATTATTCCAGAATATTTCCACCCTACACATATAACTAATCAGTGACTTGTTCAACTCGCTGTCCAACAAATCTATATCGAGAACTACTCACCACTTCCCACCAAACAGGCTTCCCCTTTGCCACTCTTGTCTTCCTGTTAGGGATTTCCCACCAAAAATGAAATGATATTTTTAAAAAGTCTGTTATATCATATTCCACCCCCTGCAAAGCCACCCAATCACTTTCATTTGTACATAACTGAAACACAAACTTTTTCCCATGAGTGGCCCTCCCTATTCTACATTGTTGTATCAGACTAACCTGCAAATGTTCACTCTGGACGGGCTGGGCTTTTCCTCCCTAGCATACGTGGTGCTTGCCTGTATCTTCACAGTTTGGTTTCATATAAATGATACATACGCCCTGAAATGGGTCCCTGACCACCTTATCTAGAATAGCTCGTGGGAGCCCACAGAGGCTAGTGAGAATTTACTCAGCGTCAGAGACTCTGTGCTTGCTTTACCCAGCAGGGCTGCATAAGGAGATGATTTGACCATAGGCGTGGTTATCAGGTGTTTGGAAGGGGCTACATTTGGCTGTACAGTGTGCTTAATCTTGCAAGGGGGAGGTCTTTTGCCGCTCCCCTTGGCATATTATAAAAAGCCCTTTTCAATAAAGGACAAGGCTGTTGGGTATTGATCCAGGCCCTCCAGAAGCTATCCTGTGTTTCTGTCTTTCCTCTCGTCCCCTAGGTCTATCTTCCTATCTATCATTTCTTAACTCCTCTCTTTTCCACCTAAGAAAGGTGGGAGCTGGACTCCCACAATAGCTCATCCAATCTTCTCCCTCATCCTGCTTTGTTTCCTGCACAGTAGTTAGCACCCACTGAAGTTATATTGTACATTTTCTGTCTATCTTGTGAAAGAGTCCCCAAGAACAAGGATTTTCTGTAGCGTTGACTGCTGTAGCCCCCTTGTGTCAACCAATTATTTAGGGAAAATAACTCTTGACAGTTTTCTGTGGGCCCTTCTTTGAAAATTATAAATCAATCACATTACATTTGGCCTGCCTTTTAGAAAACATTTCATTTTTAAATAATTATAGTTAACAAAAATAGTGCACAGCATGCTCACATGACCTTTCACCCAGCTTCCCCAAATGTTGATAACTGATAAACAATTTTGAAAAAAAAACCAGAAAATCATTATCAACACTATTTATCATTAACTAGTCTATAGCTCTTATTCAAAAAATTTTTTAGATTGTAGTATACATTTTTTTTTAGATTGTAGACTACAAAGATTCTGTATTTAACTTGTCATTTTTTAAAATTTCTTCAAATCTGGGAAAGTTCCTTAACCTTTTGTTCTTTCATGGTCTTGAATTTTCCATTAAAATTCCCCACAATCTGGATTACTCTGACATTTCCTCATGAATAAAATAAGATTAAAAATTTGGGGTAAGAATAGCGTTGATGTGATACTGTTTGGCCAGACTCTCACATCGAGACTTTCACTGTAGTCTGTTGTAGACACTAACTAGAATACACTGTGTTTTTAAAATGTCATTTTAACATACACATGCGTTTACACACACAACTGAATGCACGTCTATCTACATCTCCTACTCTTCATACGGGACTCGGTGGCCGGACAGCTCTGGATATTACTGCTTGCTTTCTCTGCCCTTTCCCTTCAAGTTCCTGAGATGATATTTGAATCCTATGTTATCCTGGTGTAGTAGTTGTCTATATTTGTGTGCATGTGTGCGCGCGCACGCACACACACACACACACACACACACACACACACACACACACCATGATGAAACTAATCCACAAACACACTGACTTAAGGCAACAAACATCCAATTACTTTACATTTTTGGAAGTTAGCAGAAGTGGGTTGATTGGTAGTTTTACTGTTTACAACTGGCTCAATCTCTTGTCTTAGAACTGACAGGCTGTTGGCTGGTTTAGGGTGACCTTAGATGGAACGAAGAGCCCTTTGGTGCCACATGCTTCTCTTTCTCTGTGGATAATATAGGTAGGTTCTTAAGGTGAACTCAGGTGGAAGGCACCAAGTCACTTCCTTGCATCCCATTGGACAAGGTAAATCATATGATCAGTCCAGGTTCAACAGGTAAGGAAATTACTCTGTTTCTTTGGTAAGAGGAAATGGAAAGACATGTAGCAAAGGGTGTGGATACGGGCAGGGGTGAAGATTCAGGGCCATGTATACATGCTGTCATCCTAACCCACTGTTCTTTTTTCTCTAACAGTTTTAGGAAGGTATAATTCACAAACTGTACAATTCACTTATTTAAAGTATATAGTTCCTTGGTTCTACCTATATTCACAAGGTTATACAGTGAATACCACAGTCTTTTTTAGAATATTATCATCATGATGTGAAGAAACCCTGTTCCCATTAATCACTCCTATTTCTTTCCAAAACCTAACATATCTCTTTGGGTCTAAGTTCCAATATATGGATTTTGGTGGAACACATACATTCACACTATAGCACGTATTTACTTACTGAATAACATGCACTGTTAACCTCCTCTACACTTTGACTGTAATGAATATTATTTTTAAAGTAACACTCTCTGGTGCTATTGAGGGTATCTTAGAAAAATTATTATTCAAGTATTGAATGTAATGCAAATTAATCATTTCTATTCCTCATCTTACATAGTTATTTCATCAGATGAGTATTCTTTTGAAGCTATTTCCAAAGCAATGAGGGTCTTCTGATCTGTGTGGGTTATTTTTGGTAGAAAAGATATTACAGTTGCTTGCAATTTCATAAAGAAAATTTCTTTATGGTTTCTCACTTTGAGATTCTGTTAAGGAGAATGTGGGAAGAATCTCATATTTAAGGTTCACATAGTTTTCGGTGGTTTGAATGTTACCTTATGTTCCCAAATGCCCTTGTATTTTTATTATAGTTTTATTTTAGTGAGACACTGTTTGATACTCCAACTCTAAATTTAAGTTTTATTTGGTTAATTCTTTGCTCAAATAATGTCAGTATAAATTCACTCACTTTGTTTTGTTTTGCTCTGTGAGACAGAATCTCATTGTGCAGAGCAGACTGACGAGATCCTCCTTCCTCAGCTTCCTAGATGCTGAGTTTACATGTGTACACCACCATGTAGGGCTCATTTCCTTTTATAAACAGTAACTTACTTCTTTGCTAGCTGTGGAGACTCAGAGTTTCCCTTCCTTTTGGATTTTATTGACAGGAATAAAAACCAGTTTCCTCAGTCTCCTTAGGACTCATGGATGAAGGCACTGGATGCTTTATGTTCTGGAAAGCTGCTTAGTCTCAAGTAAACCTGGGCAGTTGGTCCTCAGGAATGTGTTAGGGAAAAGGTAGTACTTACTGTGCGCTGGACATTGGAATTAACAGTGCTGAGCAGAGCAGATGCTGGCACAGTCTTCCTGTCACTTAGATAGATAAGTAGCCCATCTCTCCAGCCTGGGGAAGTGAGCAACCAGGAACAGGCTGGGATTTGACTGTGGTGATTATTTTTAAGTGTGTTATTTTCTAAGTGGCTACTGGTATTCTTCAGAAAAACAGCGTGATTTCCATTGGTTTTGTATTGTACCCCATGTTCAAATATCTTAAACTTGTAGTGGTTTTTGATATTCTTGAATGTTTCTATACTACACAATAACAATGCCTGTGAATGATACATTATTTTCTTTCATTCAAATACTTTTATCTTTTTATTTTTGTGGCTTGCTGCACTAAAACTTCTATAATGTTGCGGAGTGGAAATAGTGATAGTTGGGATTAGAGAGATGGCTCAGCAGTTAAGATTTCTTACTGCTTTTGCAGAGGACTGTAGTTTGACTCATCACACTGACATCAGGTGACTCACAGCTACCTATGGCTCCAGCTCCAGGTGATCCCATGCTCTCTTCTGGCCTCCATGGGCACCTGATTTGCACCCACACACAGACACATAAGGATACACACAATAAAAAATAAAAGTAGTCTATTGTTTTATTGTACAGGATTCTTTTGGCTATCCTGGGTTTTTTGTTTTTCCATATGAAGTTGAGTATTATTCTTTCCAGGTCTGTGAAGAATTGTGTTGGTATTTTGATGGGGATTGCATTGAATCTGTAGATAGCTTTTGGTAAAATTGCCATTTTTACTATGTTAGTCCTGCCTATCCATGAGCATGGGAGATCTTTCCATTTTCTGACATCTTCTTCAATTTCTTTTTTCAGGGACTTGAAGTTATTGTCATATAGGTCCTTCACTTGCTTGGTTAGTGTTACCCCAAGGTATTTTATATCATTTGTGGCTATTGTAAAGGGTGATGTATCTCTGATTTCCTTCTCAGCCTGTTTGTCAGTTGTATATAGGAGGGCTACTGATTTTTTTGAGTTGATCTTGTATCCTGCTATGTTGCTGAAGATGTTTATAAGCTGTATCAGTTCCTTGTTTGAATCTTTGGGATCACTCAAGTATACTATCATGTCATCTGCAAATAGGGAAAGCTTGACTTCTTCCTTTCCAATTTGTATCCCCTTAATCTCCTTATGCTGTCTTATTGCTCTGGCTAGAACTCCAAGTACTATATTGAATAAGTATGGGGAGAGGGGACAGCCTTGCCTCGTTCCTGATTTTAGTGGAATTGCTTTGAG
Source organism: Peromyscus aztecus (assembly GCA_902168405.1). Taxonomy (NCBI): domain Eukaryota; kingdom Metazoa; phylum Chordata; class Mammalia; order Rodentia; family Cricetidae; genus Peromyscus; species Peromyscus aztecus. Next base: position 14,773 of record CABHPQ010164202.1, read on the forward strand.
TTTCTCTCCATTTAATTTGATGTTGGCTGTTGGCTTGCTGTAAATTGCCTTTATTATGTTTAGGTACCTTCCCTGTATTCCTGATCGGTCCAAGACCTTTATCATGAAGGGGTATTGGATTTTGTCAAATGCCTTTTCTGCATCTAATGAGATGATCATGTAATAGACTGCTGGCAATAGTTGAGAAATAGCCCGAACTGACCTACCCTGGTGATAGGATGGCCAAACACCCTAATTGTCGTGCTAGAAACCCCATCCAGTGACTGAGGGAACTGGATGCAGATATCCACGGTCAGGCCCCGGGTGGAGCTCCGGGAGTCCAATCGGCAAGAAGGAGGAGGGTTTATGTGAGCAAGAGTTGTTGGGACCAGGGATGGATGGAATACAGGGATGAGTGGCCAAATGAATGGAAACACATGAACTGTGAATCAATGGCTGAGAGGCCCCCAACTGGATCAGGCCCTCTGAATGGGTGAGACAGTTGATTGGCTTGATCTGTTTGGGAGGCATCCAGGCAGTTGGACCGGGTCCTGTGCTCAGTGCATGAATTGGCTGTCTGAAACCTGGGGCTTAGCAGAGACACTTGGCTCAGCCTGGGAGGAGGGGACTAGACCTGCCTGGGCTGAGTCTACCAGGTTGATCTCAATCCTCGGGGGAGTCTTTGCCCTGGAGGAGAAATGAAACGGGGGGGATAGCGGGGGGGGGGGGGGGGGAGAACGGGGGAATCTATGGCTGATATGTAAAGTTGAATTATATTGTAAAATAAAATAAAATAAATTCAAAAAAATAAAAGTAAATATTAAAAAGGAAAAAGAAACAGTGATAGTATACAGCATAATCTCAATCTTCTTAAAAGGAAAATTTCTAAATTTTGTCACTGAACAGATTATCAGATGTGACTTTGGGGGAGGAGAACCATTACAAGATTAAATTTTCCTTCCATTACTAACTTACTAAGATTTTTTATAATAATTGGCTTTTGCCATATATATAATATATTATTATGTGTATATGATAATATATAATAAAAGGAAGCTAGAAACACCTCCTCATTCTCTGTCAATAGGGTGATTTGTGTGACAAATCTCATGTATGTGTATGTTTGTATCTGTGATTTTTGGACTCGGATAGCTAATATTTTATATCTATATTCAGAATATATATATATATATGATATAAGATTTTTGTTAAGATGTAAGACTAAGATGACATAAATTGCTTGTCATGCAAGCTCTGTTTTTTCCATTGAATTTTGTACATTGAATTTTGTACAATTCTCTTTTGCTACATAAATGTATTTGCTTAAAATACAAGCGTATTATTTATGGTGGTCTTAAGTCATCCACGCACGTATTTTCTGGCTCGAGCTCAGACTTGTGGCAGCTTGTCTGGTCCCTCATGTCTCAGCTAACTGCAGTGATATAGCTGGTATTTGGTGGGATGGCTCTTCTTGGTTGTCAACTTTACTACATCTGGAATGAACTACAATCCGGGAATGGGGGCACACCTATGAGAGATTATCTTTGCTTGGGTGAATCCACTTCTAGTTCAGACCTTTGAGGTAGGAAGACACACATCATTGATTCAGATCCTGAGGCGGGAAAACAGAGCTTTAATCTGGGCCACACCTTCTGCTGGAAGCCTGTGTGAGGACGTGGAAGAAGGAAGCTGTTGCTCTTTGCCTGCTTGCTGTCATCTTGCCAGCAAGCCCCCCCCCCCCTTTCACTGGCATTAGAGTCTATTTCAGGATTCCAGCATATCCTGAAAACCAGCCTTGTGGACTGAGTAACTTCTGGATTCTTGGATTTTTCACTCGTTGCCCGCCATTGTTGGATTAGCTGGACCACAGACTATAGGTAATTCTAATAAATCTCTCTCTCAAGGGCTTCTCAAGAGTAAGGGCGGATAAGAAGCAAACAGCACAGAATTTTCACTAACAGGTTGCCACTTCAGCGATTATTTCTCAAATTGTGCACAACACAAAAATATTAGACAAATATAGGAGCATGGGATTGTAAATTTGAGGGCTGTGAATTAGAAGAAGGAGAAATGAATATGTTTTATACATATTCTATAAATTCTTCTACTCTAGAGAACTTTGAGTAATACAGAGGCCTTGGTTGAGAAGCATGTCTCTGCTTTCTGTGGTTTCTGAACCTCCAAAAGGTTAATTCACAACCCTGTGGCCTCTATTCTCAGGGTAATCAAAATCAGTAGGAAAAAAATAAACCTAAGTAAGCCAATATTTTTCACATCTTTGCTTGTGGCCCGAGTTGCATGGCTATATGCAAAGACACGTGAAAGGTTAAATAAGAAAAGGGACTCATGATGCCCCTTTTTTGCAAACAATCTGAAACATTTTGACTCTTTCCTGATTTGCAGGATTCTGAGTCTAAGAAAAAGAATTTCCTACAGCCACTCCTTTCCACCAGTCTGTAGCTTGGCTCCCTGACCAGACTGAGATCTCCTAAACACTCTGCTGCCTTGGACTCACAGCAAAGATGTGCAGACAGTGCTTGGAGGCATACTAAAGTGCATGGCCTGTCTGTCCCCCTGCCTTCCTTCCCTTCCATCCCCCCTTCCTTCTTAAACCCCTATGCATTGCCCTGGGAAACAGCCACATCTCAAGGATATATTGCTCATTTAGTAAAGGACTATAACTACCAGGCTACAAAATGCTCTGATAAATGATGGGGACAATGTATAGATGATACCAAAGCATTGTATATGAGGAGCAATATGACCTATGGGAATTTTAAAATCTTACTGTTTTCATATTAGCTATAAAAATGTACATGTGTGCAATTAGTCATTTAAAAGAAGAGACAAAATTGGAAACAATATAAACATTTCTTAGTAGAGGAAGTATTATATTAGTTTTGAATCATCTAACTGGGCAGGGTGCTGCATGCCCATACTCTCAGTACTTGAAAGGCAGAGGCAGGAGGATGGAAGCAAGTTCAAGGCCAGCTTGGTCTCCATAATGAGTTTCAGCCTAGGGCCATATAGCAAGATCCTGTCTCAAAAACACAAAGAAAAACGTTATGGTATATTCACATTATGAAATATCATGAAACTTAAGAAAAATTATTAATTTACAGGATAAGACAGCAACATTGCTTCTAAAAATGTTGTTAAACAATAATATTTTAAAATATCTATATGTGAGTGTATTGAATAAATACAGTATATAATATATACTATGTGAGTATATACTGGGGAAGAAGACACACACACACACACACAGAGAGAGAGAGAGAGAGAGAGAGAGAGAGAAAATAAATAACTAAATGCAATTTTAAAAAAAGTTTTAAAAGCTCTGGAATCTATATGTATGCAGGAAGACAGTGAATTTACTATGAGGAGAGAACAAATCTTTCTGAGTCTTTGACACATGGTGGTGGCTCTGGTCATCTTTCTGGCCCCTGTTTGACTCTGGGGAACTTGTTCCAATGTCCTCTCCAGAAGGGGATAGGTAGACATATGGGTCATCCTAACAGCTGAAAAACAAAGCAAAACAAACAAACAAACAAAAACATCATCTGGCTTCCAAGACCTCAAAAATAAAATAATGGTCCCAGCATCTAGAACGTGAGTGGTAGTAGCAAAAGCAGCAGGGCCCAGCTGTAAAGGCCCATGGCAGGGACGGCCACAATGTGTTTGTGTGGTAGAGTTCCAGGCACACACTAGAGAAGGCAGTACAGAACATGGCCGCTGAAGCACCTGCCAGAGGAAGCATGCTGGGAAGTAGAGGTTGTCCACTGGGACTTTGGGGGGTAAAATCTATGCAGTATCTTTGTGCTTGTCACCTGGGTGGGCTCCATAACAGGCAGATGGCTATAGTCAGAGAAAAAAGGGAGCTAAACAAAGCGGATTATTGAAAACCTTATATACAGCTGTCACCAAGAATGCAATTCTGGTAACTGCTGGCCTCTCCGTGCTCCCAGTCTTGTGTTTGTGCCAATTCTCCTGCCAGCCTGTCTCCTTCATGGACTGAACTGGGTGGAGATCAGAGGACCTCGAGTGTTGAGAGTTTTATATTGTTCGCTATAACACTGCCTCTCCCAGAATTTATTCCAGCGTGTGCTTGACACATAGCTGTTGAATTCAGTGAGGAGCTTGAACTCTTTTTTTTTTTTTTTTTTTCAATTTTACAATACCATTCAGTTCTACATATCAGGCACAGATTCCCTTGTTCTCCCGCCTCCTGCCCCCCTCCACTTCCCCCCAGCCCACCCCCCATTCCCACCTCCTCCAGGGCAAAGCCTCCCCCGAGGACTGAGATCAACCTGGTGGACTCAGTCCAGGCAGGACCAGTCCCCTCCTCCCAGGCCGAGGCAAGCGACCCTGCATAAGCCCCAGGTTTCAAACAGCCAACTCATGCAATGAGCACAGGACCCGGTCCAACTACCTGGATGCCTCCCAAACAGATCAAGCCAATCAACTGTCTCACCCATTCAGAGGGCCTGATTCAGTTGGGGACCCTTCAGCCATTGGTTCATAGTTCATGTGTTTCCATTCATTTGGCTATTTGTCCCTGTGCTTTATCCAACCTTGGTCTCAACAATTCTCGCTCATATAGACCCTCCTCTTTCTCGCCAATTGGACTCCTGGAGCTCCTCCCGGGGCCTAGCCGTGGATCTCTGCTTCCAGATCCCTCAGTCATTGGATGGGGTTTCTAGCACGACAATTAGGGTGTTTGGCCATCCCATCACCAGAGTGGGTCAGTTCGGGCTGTCTCTCGACCATTGTCAGCAGTCTATTGTGGGGGTATCTTTGTGGATTTCTGTGGGCCTCTCTAGTACTTTGCTTCTTCCTATTCTCATGTGGTCTTCATTTATCAATGGAATACTACTCAGCAGAGAAAAACAATGACATCATGAGGTTTGCAGGCAAATGGATGGATCTAGAAAAAAATCATCCTGAGTGAGGTAACCCAGACTCAGAAAGACAAACATGGTATGTACTCACTCATAAGTGGATACTTGATGTGGAGCAATGATGACTAGACTGCTACTCACATCACCAGGGAGGCTACCTGGAAAACAGGACCCCAAGAAAGACACAGGGATCACCCAATGACGGAGAAATGGATGAGATCTTCATGAACAGCCTGGTCATAAGTGGGGGAAATGAAGGGCGAGGGTTGACGGAAAGAGAGGTTGGGGGAGCAGGAGACCCCAGCTGGATCAACAACAGAGAGGGAGAACTAGGAATAGGAGACCATGATAAATGAAGAGGAGCTTGAACTCTTAATTGCAGTAAGGAGAGAAGGGACAAAGTCAGACCAAGTGATAAGAACTAGGGAATATCCCTAAAGAAGGATCTACACATGGTGCAGTTACTATTCTTGGATCAGGACCACCTACAGGAATGTGGAATTTGGGATGAGACAAATTATTTTTAGAAAAGCCGGTCTAATCCCACAAGGAAGTAAATACAATGCGTTTTATCCTGAGTGGTGATGAGGAATAGCTACAGAAGGCTAGCTGTGGGTGAACTGTTACGTAACAGTGACCACATGCTCGAATCTAGAACTAGAGGGAGAGGAAAATAAGAAAAAACACCATTAATATACCAAAGAAACAAGCCCTAAACTGCTAGTTGAAATGAATTCCTGTGTTACTTAAGAAAATGATACAAAGGGGGATCTGAAGACGTTGAAAATACTTTTGAGAGCAACAAATGTCACCAACTTTGTGAATTTTGGAAGAAAAATCATAATGTTCATGAGCGCAGTGGAAGAAATCGTTGCAGGTTGGAGGACTCCAGGGGATGATAGAAGGATTCCATAGGCAGCAGACATAGAAACGCATGTACCTTCTAGACCAACTTCACATCAGTGTTAGACAGAAGATAAGCTAGTACTTCAAACGGAGGGTTGTTCTAATACGAAGCATCTCTGACTGAGACCCTTTCAAGAAGTCACTTGAGTGGCAAGAACAAGGATGCTGAATTAATCATGAACTATTTGGGGAAATCATCCTCTCAGGAGACTCAGGCGGATGCGTAAGAGAAACTCTGACCACAGTGGACTCTAACTGACATCAGTCTTTGATGACACCACACGAGGCAGACAATCCTAGGCTAAGGTTTTGTGAAACTGGGGGCAGAGTTTACTTAAGGGCAGGTGATTGTCTTTGAAACAGAAAGTTTATATAGATAAGAGGATGCTTTTAACAATAATAAGTGCAGGGGGCAATCTGACACATTTTAATGAAGGATCTGGAAAGGAAGATTCTCTGTGTTTTCTCATAATACTGAGCTCCTCTGTACAGTGCAACACAGCTGTTGCTCAGTCAAGCCATGTGAACCCACAAAAGCATGCCACAGTCGCCAGCACAGACAACGGGTAGATAGCACACATGGGCAAAACGATCTGGTTCGAACTTAAAAGACAGGGAGTGCATCTTCCTCTGGGCCAGTAAGTCTGATTGAATAAGCAGATCTACAAGTTGAGTTGGCCTACCAAGTGGTTTTTGGTCCCTGTAATAAAAATTAAAATGTTTTAAAGAGTCCAACAAGAGTCCATTGTTAATGTAAAATTTATTTTAAAAATCTATTACATATTAGTACAAATGAACAATTTTAGTAACTGTATTTTTAAAAGCTAGAAGCCATTGTTTTATATTTTTGCAATTCTGTTTTATAACTGAACTATATAAAGTATTTCCAGTCTTTTTATATCATTGTTGGGACTCAGTGATTAAAGTATATACAGCTCTCACAGAGCACCCAAGTTCAATTCCCAGCACCCACATTGGGTCTTTCACAACTGCCTGTAGTTCCAAATCTGAAGGACCTGACACCCTCTTCGGGCCTCCACAGGCATCTGTACTTCTGTGCACATATCCACATAGGCACACACACATACACAGAATTAAAACAAATAAACAAATGTGGCTATTCTTTGATGACACACAAAAACACAATCATTATTAAAGTATTTATTTAGTGTGTATGTGTGTTTGTATGTGTGCATGCATGCGTATTCAGTCACGTGTGTGCACAAATGTCACTGCATCCATGGCAATAACTTATGGGAGTCACTCCTTTTCTTCTCCATGTGTGTCCTGGGGCTTGAACACAGGTTGTCAGATTTAGCAGCAATCACCCTTACCTGCTGAGCCATCTCAGCAGCCCAGTATTAGTTAGTTTTTTAGAAGTTAGTTACAATGGGAATCTGAACCCATATTAACTGGTCGTGTGCTGTAAAAGCAAGTGATTTGTCTTGCACTTTGATCGCGTCCCCAGTCCCTGCTGTTAGGTGACGCTTGAGTATAGTTGTGAAAGTGATTTCAGGTTTGACTTTCTCTTCAGTAATGTGTGATTTTGTTTTGCTTTGTTTTTGAGAAAGTTATGTAGCTCAGGCTGTCCTGGAGCTTATGGCCCTCTTACCTCAGCATACAGAGTGTTGGGGCTACCGGGGTACGTTGCCATGTCTGTCTTTAAAACTTCCTTTGAAATGACAGGTTCACTTCTTTACTTTTGGAGAAAATATCTGCCAACACCTACACCCCCAATTTTCCTGTCATTCCTTCAAGTTCCAAGTGGTACTCCACGGACAAGCCAACAATGGAGCCCACAGTTCAACTTCATGCTTGCATTTCCCCAAGAAACCCTTAGATTCATAATGAAACAGCGGTGATTTGTGTGATGCTCTCACTCGTCACTTAGGCATTAAAAAGATGTGTTATCAATGGCCAAGACTCAATCAAATGATCTTACTAATTCATCAAGGACACTCAGGTAAAACTGGCTTAAAAAAATGGAAAGTGCATGTTGTGAAGAATATAATGACAGCCAATGCTGAGGCGCCATCGGTTCTGCCCATCTTTGATTTGGAATGCAAGCACTAATTCTTTTTTTTTTTTTTTTTTGGTGTTTTTTGAGACAGGGTTTCTCCCTGTAGCTTTGGAGCCTATCCTGGAACTCGCTCTGTAGCCCAGGCTGGCCTCGAACTCACAGAGATCTGTCTGCCTCTGCCTCCCAAGTGCTGGGATTACAGG
>CABHPQ010164202.1:22881-37431 GCA_902168405.1 Peromyscus aztecus
CCACCCCCCATTTCCATTTCCTCCAGGGCAAAGACTCCCCCAAGGATTGAGATCGACCTGGTGGACTCAGCTCAGGCAGGTCTAGTCCCCTCCTCCCAGGCTGAGCCAAGGGTCTCTACTAAGCCCCAGGTTTCAAACAGCCAATTCATGTACTGAGCACAGGACCCGGTCCAACTGCCTGTATGCCTCCTAAACAGATCAAGCCAATCAACTGTCTCACCCATTCAGAGGGCCTGATCCAGTTGGGGGCCCCTCAGCCATTGGTTCACAGTTCATGTGTTTCCATTCGTTTGGCCACTTGTCCCTGTATTCCATCCATCCCTGGTCCCAACAACTCCTGCTCACATAAACCCTCCTCCTTCTCGCCAACTGGACTCCCGGAGCGACTGAGGGAACTAGATGCAGATGTCCCTGCTCCCTACTTCTTTTAGAAGGAGATAATAGATGTTTTTCTAATAGAGACCTAGAGGAACCGTAGGGCACCACTACCACCCGACTGTAATTTTTATCTTGCTGTCCCTCCAAGAGTGTCTCAAGCATCCCAAGGATTATGGGCCACTCTTTAATAGCTACCTACATTGCTTAGACTGAACCCTGCATGTCCTGCTTCACCCAAGACAGCCAAGAAAATACAGTCTCATCTGCCTAGCACAGAAATGAAATATAAAAGCCTTCATAAAAACTTAAATATCTGCTTCTTTTAAAACATGACTCTTCTGTAGCTGAAATACATTTGTTGCAAACAAGAAAGATTAATTCAAGAAGAGTATAATTATTCAGGATTGAAGGAGCTACCTATAAGAGAAGATGGAATAATTATGATCTTTCTTTAGAAAGCTGGAGAGTTGTTTAAAAGTCATGATTTCACTGGATTGGTATTTATTGAGCATCTGTAGAGTGTGATGTGTTATGTAAGGAGGTATGGATCTGGGTCCCTGCTCTGACAAGAACTGATGTGCAACTAGCAAGCTAGAATATGTAACTGTAATAAGAGATATGAGAATTTAAGGACTAAATATAGATAAGGAAAACAATATCAGAATTTGCCACAAGGCAATATGAGATGCAAAGTGGTGCAGACATTTAGGGATCTGCTGTCTTCAGTGATTCCCACTGGTTAGGGCTTCACTCAAGACCTGCAGCCCTGACCCTAAGAACTCACCCCCACCTTGGACTCTACCAGCTACTAGTGAGACCCAGACCACTAGCTCCACAGGAGCTTCCTGCTGGCTGCTATGGCAGGATAGCCACGTTGGCCAGTTTTTGTTAACACCAACTAGAGTCATCTGAGAAGAGAAAACTTCAGGTGAGAAATTGTCTCCATCATGTCACTTTGGCCTGTACTCATGTCTATGGGGCATTTTCTTGGTTAATGATTGATATAGGAGGGCAAAGCCCATCATGGACGGTGCCACCCCTGGGCAGATAGTCCTGAGTTGTATAAGAAATGTAGCTGAGCAAGCTACAGAAGCAGTCCAGTAAGCAGCATTTCTCCATGGTCTCTGCTTCAGTTCCTGCTGTGAATTCCTGCCTTCGCTTTCCTTGATGATGCACTGTACCTCGTCAGTCAGACAAAACTGTTTTTCTCCCCAGTTGCTTTTGGTTGGTGTTTTATTGTAGCACTAGAAAGTCAAGGACTGCAGTAGCGTGGGGCATTCTTTGTTTGCATTTGTTCCCGCTAAGCTTTCCTTGACGCCCAACCTTTAGGCAGTTTGCAGGGTTATGTTTCAAAAGCTGCTTGGAGGAATATTTCCATGATTAAAAAACAAAAACAAAAACAAAAAACCCTAAATATTTATCTGGAGATCTTTGTGCCATATGGCAGGGATGGGAAAGGAAGAAGGTCAGACGAGGTGGAAATGGGCATGGGAATGAAGGTGGGGGTGGGGAAGAGCCTTAGGGAGGTGGGGAGAACCCTAAGGGGCTGGATGTGAGGGATGGTGGGAGGAAGGTTCAGGAGGCTGTAGAGTCGAATGTTTTTCATGCCAAACACAAAGGAGAAAATGAACAAAATAAATCCATATTGATTGATAGGCAAGTACTTTTCCTGTGTGGTGTGCTTTGCGAAGGTCTAAATCAGGGCAGAACATACGGTTCCTATCAAGGTTTGAGTTACACAGCTGGGCCGGGTTTGCCCGGAAACAAGACCTTGCTGATGGAGAGAGAAGAAAAGTGATGAGGAGCAAGAGGAAGAACATAAAAATCAACTGAGACCGGAAAGCTCACCAGAGGTGGATTCCCAGGGTATGTGGGACTTCTCCACTCCGTTCTCTTTCCTCACTGTGCAGCCGGTGATGGGAGTGTCCCTCATTCCAGCTGTGGAGAGTGGAGGTCATCTCTCTCTCTATTTGCTGACGCATTCGCTAACTCCAGTTGTAGACTGGCCAATTCATGGCACAGCTTAGGGGACAAGGGGCCTTTCCCAAGAAACTGGGATTCGTAACTTTGTGAAATGTTGGGCAATAAGTAGGCCTTCCAAAGCCTGTTTGCACAAGTGTCTCTAGCTCAGCAGTTCTCACCTGTGGGTTGTGACCCCTTTGGGGGTTGAACACCCTTTCATGGAAGTCTCATATCAGATACTTATATTACAATTTGTAACAGCAGCAAAATTAGTTATGAAGTAGCAACGAAAATAATTTTATGTTGGGGGTCACCCCAACATGAATTAAAGGTTTGCAGCATTAGGAAGATTGAGAACTACTGCTCTAGAATAGAAAAGGAATTTTTCTCGGGAAGAGTTGAGGTTCAAAGACAAGGGATTGTAGTCAGAGAAGTGGGGTGTTTTTTAAATAAAATTAGTGGCATTAGAAAGAAACATAACTTGGCAACTGTAAAAAATGACCCATGAGCTGGAAAAAAAGACAGAAGATTCCTTAAGAATAAGTGAAAGACAATAGAAACAGGCAAAATATGTCTATGGCTTTTTTTTTTCCGAGACAGGGTTTCTCTGTGTAGCTTCGGAGCCTGTCCTAGAACTCGATCTGGAGACCAGGCTGGCCTTGAAGTCACAGAGATCCGCCTGCCTCTGCCTCCTGAGGGCTGGGAGTAAAGGCATGCACCACTACCATCTGGCTAGTCTACAGATATTTTATAGACTAATAAAGAGAAATGATCAATAAGTCTATGGAAATATTCTCAACCCCATTAGTGAATAAAATGCCCACTGAAAACAGAGTGACATACTAATTCATATCACTGAATTAGAAAAAAATAACTTTAAAAGATCATATGTTGGCTTAGAGATAGAGCATTGGGAGTTTTCACAGGATGTTAGAAGGGGAGTAAGTTGTAAAGTAGTTTGCTGTTGCCTAGTAAAGCCAAACATTGTGGAAAAGATTATGCCATCTCTGGGAACAGTTTAACAGACAGAAGGGGGATAAAACACTTCTCTTAATTTTCAAGATAAATCCCTAGTTTAAAAAAATCTTTAATTTATCAATCAGGTGATTTTGACAAATTATAATTTCATCATAACCTATAGTACATGAGTATGTAATGTTATATTTTAAGAAGTACATTCCACAGTAATTTTCCAAAGTTCCTTTTAGGACTAGGTTATAAACTCTAAATGAATGATTGCAAATGCATATCAGCAAGATGAAAAAGAAAAACCCAAAGTCCAATAAGAGTGAAAGGTATAAATAAGTTGATGTGCATCAACACAAGCAAAAACTCCGTAGAAGTGTGAATTGAAAAGCCACAGTGTTGCACACCAACGTGGATGAGCCACAAAAGCAGCATAGAGTGTTGGAAGCAAGTCAAAGAATGATGTCTGTCATGTGGTGTTCGTCAAAGAGAGTACGAAACATATAGTTTAAGCATACCAACTCCTGTGACAAAATTATAAATAGTCCAATGGAACAATTAGCAAGACATTCAGGACCATGGTTACCACTGAGGAACGGAAGTATTGAGTATAAAAAAGCATTAGGGAACTTCCAGAGTATTAGGAATGTTATATTTTAAGAAGTACATTAGTTTAATTTTAGTTATTATTCTTTTAATGTTTTATGTCATATAATCATTTAATATGTTATGATGAAATTATAATTGTCAAAATCACCTGATTGATAAATTAATTATTTTTTGAACTAAGGGTTTATCCTGAAAATTAGAGGTATTTTTTATCCCCCCTTGTGTCTGCTAGCTTGTTTATGAAGATGGAACAATATTTTCCACCTTTTGTGTGCTGTGGCACTGTGATTTTGTGGCTCCTCCTGTGAAGAACAGGAATGTATTTCTGTCTCTTAGATTCTGGATTGATTCTAGAACATACTTTGGCTAATGAGACGTGGTAGAAATGACACTTTTCTGAGGCTTCTGTTCTCATCCTCCAGGAATCTGAGACCACTTTGTGATGACATGCATCATGTTAGCAAAGCCCTGAGACACCATCCCTGATGCATATAGCTATATGAGTTAGCCCAAAGAGTACCAGAAAAAGAACTATCCAGCCAAGCTCTGAAATCATGAGTTATAATAAATCATAAGCAACTAAGTTTGGAGATGTTTGTTAAACAGAAATAGATTATGAACATGGCTCCATAGTGATTAAGGAATCCCTATAAGTAGACATAAAGGCATCCCACTCAGAAAAGTACCCAGTGCCAGACAGGCCATGGAGAATCAGCACTGGACAGAAGCATTATAATACATAAGGACCAATGATAACTGCACTTGCTGCATGGAATTAGAATAGAGTGCTGATCCATTTTCTAAGTGTCACATGAGATGCTTTCCATAGGATTCTTCCAAATGGGGGTGATTACGCATCACAGAGAAGGTCAAAGTACATGTAGCTTTGAAGTCATATTTTCATTAGAAAAAGCACAAGACTGTTGTTTCACATATGTGAACACCATAAGCAATTTGCATAGCATTCATCGGCATTTCTGGCTGGGATTATCCTCTGGTTCTTCTCCTACGCTCTAACACCTCCCACTTCCCTTTAGGATCTGGGCCAGAACTTTCGCAGAGATGGTGACGAGAAGGCTGTAGCTACCTCTGGAACTAAAGGAAGATCCTCAGAGCACAAGACTGAACTGGTATGAACATGACACACTGGGAGATGAGGAAAGTTTCCTCAGATTGGGGATTAACTACTCCCAGAGAGTGCATATGAGAATTAAAAAACCAAAGAGGACAATACACCAGGAGTGGAAAGGAGAAGGGTCAATGGTGGATTAGCTATGGTGGCTAGACGTCTGGGCCGTGCTTGGACATTGAGACACCACTCAGACTATCCAAGAGTACAGCTTCATGATCAATGGAGGCCCCATCATATCCCCTGATCCCAGTGTAGAGATGTCTGGTGAAGACCCAGGAGCCACTGTGCTTATAGCAAGGATGACATTAGGGGAGAGCCCTAGGGATTCAGCAGGTTGAGTGTGAACAGGGATACAATATTAGTTATTTTTCTCATTGCTGCAGCAAAATATCAGCTAAAGGAACACAAGGGAGGCAGTGTTTGCTTTGGCTCGTGCTTTGAGAGGGTTTGTATATCATGTGGGAGAAGGCATGGAAGCAGAAGCAGTGAGCTACCTGGTGGGAGGAGCTTGTAGGTGCTCCTTACATGGCATCAGCCAGGAAGTGGAAAGAGATTGTTTCAGAACCAGGCAATCCTGGTTATACTCCATAAGATCTTCCTCCAGCTAGGCCTGTTTCTAAAGGTTCCACAACTCCCCCATACAGCTCCAAACTTTGAAATCAAGTGTCCAAACACATCAACCAGCAGGGGACCTTTTACATTTAAACCATAACAGACCTATATGATGACTCTGGGATATGATAGCCACGTATCTATGCATCCCTGGCTCAGTAGGAAACGTCACTGAATTCAGATATAAAGAGACATTCAATAAATGGTTGACTTTAGTGATCTGGGCAACACTTAAAAAAAGTGGTAAGGGATGAGGAGAGAAAATGGTAAGGGATGAGGAAGAATTAGGGAACAGTGATAGTAAGGACTCTATTGCCACCAGAATTGAAGGGACAAGGTGGGGAAACTACTCTCTAGGACCTTAGAAGAAGGAAGTCCTTGAGTGGTAGGAGCTGCGGAGCTCGACTTTCACAGACCCTGAAGGTATACACTGCTTTGACCAGGGCTGGCTGGTACCAGTGGGCAAAGGAGCTTCTGTAGAGCAAACCTCTCCACATCAGTCCAGAGGGGCACGGAGATGAGCAGAGAAGAGCAGAAAGGGGTCTGCTGAAGCTAATAGAAGATGCCAACACAGAGTACATTGTAAGGATGATCAATATGGCATTATATTTTTCCCTAACATGTACTCTTATCTGTGAACCACCTCCCACATGTCAGAGTAAAGAGGAAATTCAAGGGCTCAGGAATGGAGCCTAACTTGGATGTTGTTGATATTATTATTGTAAACCCCTTACTCTCAATTACCCTATGAAAAGAAATACATATTCATTTAAAATGCAAGTCTTCTATAAAATGTAGAAAAATACAAAGAAAACAACAAAACCCCTCAACAATGGTCACCCTTTTGGTGTCTCTCCTAATGGTGTTTTGTTTTCTTCTATGTGAATGTACAAAAGTGCATATGTGTATTTGTGCTATGTATCTATATGTTCATTTTCTTTATTTTACTGTTTTAATTAATTAAGTGTGCATGTGTGTGTATTGCATGTACATGAGTGTCTGCACTCATAAACTCACATGTGGAAGGCAAAGGAAGATGTCTTCCTCTATTACTCTCCACTTAATTCCTTTAAGACAGGATCTGTCAATCAACTAGAAACTCTCTGTTTTGGCTGGGCTGGCTGGACAGTGAACCGGGATCCACTCATGTTTGACCCTCTGTGCTGGGGTTACAGGCATGCACGTCCGTGCCTGGCATTTTATGTGGGTGCTGCAGATTTGTACTCAGGTCTTAATGCTGCACCATAACTGCTCTTACTCACTGTAGAGCTAACTCTCCAGCTCTAGAGACTAACTTTTAAAAAACTGAACAAGTTACTGTGCAACTTATACTTGTGGACCTGTGTCAAAAGCCTTGTGTTTGTCCTGTTTTATCTCCACAGTCTTCAGAAAATTATGTAATAAACCGTGGCTGTCATTTTCACTGTCAATGCTGATATGCCATGATGACTTTGACAAATTGATGAATGTCGCTGTGACCAGATACCTGACAAAAAAAAAAACAAAAAAAAACAAAAAAAAACCAAAAAACAATGTAAAGGGGAACAGGTTTATTTTAGCCCCCAGCTTGGAAAAACACATTCCATCATGGAAGCAAAGGTGTGGAGATGGTGGAAGTGGCTTCGCGATGCAGACCAGGAAGCAAAGAAGAGAATAAATGCTAATATTCAGCTGGCCTTTTCCTCTTTTCCTTTTTATTCAGTCAGGAACATGAACCCATGAGATGGTGACACAGACATTCAGGGAAGTTCTTACCTCCTCAGTCGAGCCTCTCTGGAAATTCCTTCAAGATACATCCAGACATGTGTCTCCTGGGTGGTTTAAAACACAACTGAGTTGACGAGGTAGCCATCATATACATGTTGATATGAAGGGCATATATAAAACATTTATAGGCATAGAGAAATAACTTTGAGAGTTTCTTTCCAAATCAGTTTTGATCATATAGCCACATACAAATTAATTATTAAATAATTTGTTTATTTAATATTCACTTCTAACTTTGTCAAAATTAAGGTATATCATATGAACAGTTTATACTTAGCTCTTTGCATTTGCCATCATGTTCTATTCCCTTCATCAAATATTGTGTGTAAAATACTGCTCCCCTACTCCAAATCCCTGGGAGAAACAGTCCCTTTATCACATATCCATACACAGCTATGCTGTGGGATGGTCTGTATGTCAAATGTGTTGCTCTGATTGGTCAATAAATAAAACACTGATTGGCCAGTAGCCAGGCAGGAAGTATAGGCGGGACTAACAGAGAGGAGAACTGAGAGAACAGGAAGGCAGAGGGAAACACTGCCAGCCGCCGCCATGACAAGCAGCATGTGAAGATGCCAGTAAGCCATGAGCCATGGGGCAAGGTATAGATTTATAGAAATGGATTAATTTAAGATGTAAGAACTAGATAGCTAGAAGCCTGAGCCATTAGGCCAAACAGTTTAAATAATATAAGCGTCTGTGTGTTTATTTTATAAGTGGGCTGTTGGACTGCCGGGGCTTGGTGGGACCTGGAGAGAAAACACTCCAGCTACACAGCTATAATGAACATCTTGATTATAAAATTCCATGTATGCATTAGTATAATTTCCTCAGGGTTCATTCTTAGGAAATCAGTTACCTAATGGGAAAGGATTAGCAGCATTGAAAATTCTGATAACTATCACCAATTCACTCTCCAGGACAGTTGAAGAATGTACAATGTCTTGCATTATAAATCAAGAAAACATTCTAGTGTTTTTAGTACAGGAAGGTACTCTGCAGGCTACCAGAAGAGAAATGTGTATGTCAACCCTGCCATAAAATCTTTGATCTACAATCTGCCCTGCCTGAAAAATATGCTAGGGCAATGGTGGCACAAACCTGTGGGAGCAACCAACCAATGTCTGACTTGATTTAAAGTCCACTCCACGAATTGGAACCCATACCTGATACTGCTTGGGTGACCAAGAACCAGAGACAAGATAGCCCAGAGACCTAGGGTACAACCATATACTACTGGTCTGAAAAACAAAAAGGAAACTAACAATAAAATGACTTCTAATGATATTCTGGTGTACCATAGATCAGTGCCTTACTCAGTCATCATCAGAGAAGCTTCCTCCTCCAGCAGATGGGAACAAATACAGAGACCCACAGCCAGAGATTATGCAGAGAGTGAGATTTTGGTACAACGGCTCTAAATGGGATGCTTCCATCAAATTCTTCCCCTTAGACCTCAGGGAACCCCTCAGAAGAGGAGGCAACAGGAATGCGGAGGCAGAGGGGGTGGAGGACACCAGGAGAACAAGGCCCTCTAAAACTACTGAGCAAACAAAGATCATATAAACTCACAGAGACTGGAGCAGCCAGCACAGGGCCCGCGCAGCAGCTCTGCACCAGGTCCTCAGCATATAAATTATAGCTTTAAGTTTAGTAGTTTTATGGGACTCCTGAGTGTGTGAATGAGTGGGTCTCTGATTCTCGTGTCTTCTCTTGGGGCATTTTTCCTTTTGTTGATTTGCCTTGTCCAACTTCGGTGTGACAGCTTTTGCTCTAGCTTATTATATTTTATTTTGTTATGTTTTGTTGTTACCTCTTAGAAGTCTGTTCTTTTCTAGTGAGAGACAGAAAGGGAGTGGATCCGATGGGAGGGGAGGGGAGGGAAGGAAGAACCGGGAGGAGTAGAGGGAGGAGAAACTGTCATCAGAATATATTGTTTGAGAAAAGAATCTATTCTTAATTTTAAAAAAATTTCTCTGAGGGGGAAAAACATTTACGTCTTCTTCCTCTGAGATGGGAAATGTGCCAACTGTTGTCATGTCTAATTTTAAAAATAAAAAGTTCAAATGCAAAATAAATAAATCAAGAAAACAACTGATGACTACTAGTTAGCATATGGGGGAAAAGAAACCCTCATTCACTTGGTAGGATTGCAAACTAGTGAGACCACTATGGAAATCAATGTGGAGATTTTTCTAAAGACTAAAAATTGACTAACCATATGACCCAACTATATCACTTGCTGGCATATACCCAAAGGACTTGATATCCTACTACAGAGATCCTTACTCAGCCATATTCATTGCAACTCTACTCTCAATAGCTAAGAAATAAAAAGAGCCTAGATGTCTTTCAAATGATAATGGATAATAAAAATGTGGTATATATCCACAATGGATTTCTATTCAGATGTAAAGAAAAATGAACGTTTTAGGTAAATAATAGAACCAGAAAATACTATATCAAGTTGAAATAACCCAGATCCAGAAAGGCAAATGTCACATGTTCTCTCTTATTTGTGAATCCTAGTTCTGAATCTTATGAGTTGTGTATGTTACCTGGAATAAACACAGAATCCATAAAAATGGACCCTGTGGCTGCCGAGTGGTGGTGGCACATGCCTTTAATCACAATACTTGGGAGGCAGAGGCAAGAGGATCTCTGTGAGTTTGAGGCCAGCCTGGCCTAGAGAGAGAGAGATCCAAAACAGGAACCAAAACTACACAGAGAAACCCTGTCTCAAAAAATAAAAAAAAGGACCCTGTGGGAAGGGAAAGAAGGAGCTTTAGAGAGGGTCATGGTAGGATATAGATGCTTTGAGGTGGGGAAAAGGGGAAACCATGGAGGGGTGTGTGTGAATTGACTGAGGATGGTAACACAGAGGGAGAGGGAAGGAGAAATGAATAATACTAAAGTTGTTTCAAAAAGCCACAAGGAAATATATTTTATAAGCTTATTTTAAAATATATGTAATTAATTCATTTCTGCAAACTTTTATTTTTAAATAACACACATACATATGTCTATTATTTAATGAAGTTATACCCCAGGGGTGATAATGCTCCACTCCAAGAGCCATAGACTAACAAAAATCCCAGTGCCAGGCAAGGGAACCCTCCCTTTGAGTTACTGGTCAGGGGATCTAGGAGACTCTCAAACTACATAGGCTATTGACATTGTCCTTGGTTGCCTCTCAGAACTCGAAGGTAAGACCCTATTGCTGAAGGCACCAAACACTTTGGACACAGGACTTGGAGGAAATAAGCAGAAAGCGACCTGAAGCCTGCTCCCTGAGGACAGGCTCTTATAGTAGCTGATGGTGCTTTTCAAGCTGCCAAAGGAGAAAGCAATCAGTAATCCTATCCCTCTGTAAAGCCTATGAACCGTAGCAATTATCACCCTGACAAGATGTCCCAAGGGTACAATAGTGGCACCTTTATCTTGGGGGTAACCAACAGCTCTCTAGTTGGATTTAAAGCCTGCTTAATAGGAAGAAATTCATGCCTGGTACTACAAACCCAGCCAGCTACTCATGTCTGGAGAGGTCACGGATCCTAGCAGAGACCCTACTACTGTCATTTCCCCCAAATCATTATAGTTTCTAATTGTATCATAAATACTTATCCTTATATCCACAGATAAGTGTAGCTCTCAACCCTCATCAAAGCAAGTATATGGAAATTATTACAGAATTCCACAACTGGTCAAAATGCAAATAATAAGCAGGGAATCCAGCTCCAACTGATACATCTATAATGAAGCTCCTACACCTAAGGCTCAGGGGGCATTACAGGGGAAAAAAAAAGATTTTAAGAGTCAGAGGGCCAGGATACCCGCTGTGACATAGTGTCTTCTAGACAGGACAGGAAAACTACACCGATGAAATCTCAAAAATGTGTTTGCCTAAACAAGACCTGAGTGATGACTATAGTGGCTAGTTTTATGTCAACTTGACACAAACTAGCGGAATTTTAGAGGGAACCTCAGTTCAGAAAAATGCTCTCACCAGATTGTCCTGTGGGCGAGCTTGTGGTACATTTTCATGATTAATGATTAATGAGGAAGGGTCCAGTTCACTGTGGGAGGTACCACTCTTAGGGGTGGCCCTGGATGGTGTAAGAAAGCGAGCTGAGATAGTCATGGGCAACAAGTCAGTAAGCAGCACCTCTCCATAGCTTCTGAATCAATTCCTGCATCCAGTGTGTGTGTGTGTGTGTGTGTGTGTGTGTGTGTGTGTGTGTGTATCTGTAGCCATAGTAATTATATAAGAAGAGGTCATGAACTTGAGAGGGAATGGGAAGAGATGTGGGGGGAGCAAGAAGAGGGAGAGGGAGTGATTGAATTTATGTAAACACAGTATTCATTTATGAAATTCTCATAAATAAATACATGCCTAGCTGATACCCCTTTTCAATGTTCATTGGGATAGAGATGCTCATTTATTTTGGAGACTAGCATGATGCTGATTTTAAAATAGTGGTAACGAAACCCCTCAAAGGCGGCTTAGTCAGGCTGAGTGCTAGCCTCTTTTGATCAGTTTATGCTTTAAAATCTTATTAATGGCACCCACGTTGCTTTCATGGCCAGCTTCAACTGCTTGCCATAGGTTGAGAGGGTCTTGATTATTACCTCCTCTTTATTAATTTTGTGTGTGTATGGGTGCACACGTGCACATTGGTGCTATGACATGTTTGTGGAGGTCAGAGCACAAGTTGTGGAAGTGAATTCTCTCCTTCCAGATGGGTTCCAGGGCTTGAACTCAGGTGTCAGACTTACCAGTGATTGCCTTTACCTCCTGAGCTGTCTCAGAAGCCCTTAAGAAGGGATTTTGTGACAACAGGAAGAAAATGATGAAGAGAATAATCCAGTAATCATAACCATCCGCATTTTGCTATATTCCCAACTTTTTTTCTATGAATATGCATGCATATGCAAAAATGTGTATGTGTTCTCATGTTCTTCATAGGCTATTTCAAAAATAACTGAACAATTTACTTTGCAACTTCTGTTTGGGAACATATGTCTCACAAGTGGAGAGGCTGCAATGAGGAGGCAGGCAGGTTTTGCTGAGTGTAGAGAAGGAGAGAGATTATGGTAAGAGACTGGCCACCAGATTCCCACAATTACTCTTGGCTTCCTCTACTAGGGATGAAAATACCACAGAGGCAGGCTACTTCCTCTTACGATATTTAACACTGTATCGTCACTTACCCAAGATATTTTTGGCTTTTCTTTTTAAATTGTAGCCGAAGTGAGAAAATGATGAATTATTAGAGAGGAAAGAGTATTCTTCTGGGGTCAAGACTGATGACCTGAACAGGCTCAGTTATGACTAATGTGGAGTGGAGGAAAAGGTTCTCCGAATGCTGCCCCAGGGACTCTCAAACTGCAGCCCGCAAACTGCAAGCTAAAGATAGGTCTTATATTTTTGAATAGTTGAAAAAGATAAAAAGAAGAATATTTTGGGTGTGTGCAACAGTTTTATAACATTCAAATTTCACTATCCATAAATAAAATAGTTGGGCAGTTGAATAGCTGTGATATAGGCTGGATGTCCCATAAGCCTAAAATATTTACAATCTAGTCCTGTATAGAAAAAGTTCCATTCTTCCTGTGACAGAACAGGAGCTTCCATTTTGTGAACATGCACCATGTACCTGTGTCCTACGATGCAGTGGCCATATCACTTATCCATGTGACGCAGTGGCCATATCACTTATCCATGTGACGCAGTGGCCATGTCATTTATCCATATGCACGAAAGCTGAGGTTCTAAAAATTTAAGTTGTCTGTGCCTGGTGAAATGGTGGGACTGAGTTTCAAAGTCGGGTGTGTGACTAGAGAATCTGAAAACTCATTTTTGCGAAGAGTGGTCAGTGAACATCTTTCTACAGTGCTTTTTAGGCCTCCCCATGTTCTCTGAATCACACATCATGCCGAATCTGCTCCTGATGGGAACCAGCAGACTGTATAGAACATACCAGGTGTGGTGCCTGTTATTGACCAGGGATTTAACAAACACTAGCTAGTAGTATTATGACAATATAATGACTACTAATGATGAAATGTTTTATTTTGCTCTATCTAGATACACATTTAGATAACATCTTCGATTAAATTATTATCTATTACACACACACACACACACACACACACACACACACACACACTCATGATTGTATCTTCAAGGTCTTACAGTGAACCTTTTCCATCACTTCCCCTTTTTAAAGTGCAGAGTGGTGGTATATTCTCTCTCCTTTTCAAGTAGCTGTTCCTCGTGATTTCACTGAGGCTCTAATTTCTTCCAACTGTGACTTTTTCTCCTCACTTATGAGCCCTCTGCCTCGCTTCTCAGATCCATCTCCATTTGTGATATCTCTGTACAACTCAAAGGGCTTTCTGTCCCAGGAACAACGGAAGCTTTCTTAGCATCAGGTTTGACATGGCTGTGCTCCAGTATGAGGGACAATTTAATGACACCATTAAGTTTTGACATTTAGGTATCTTTTATGAGCTGTCTAGCCTTGCAAACTGTTTACTGTAATCAGAGACTCTTCAAAGGTGGAAGACACATTATAAACCATTTATGATAATCTCATGACTATTGTTAGACGCTCATCTGGTCCACTCTTGACGGGTACCCCGGATCACGCAGATATGTCTAGCCGGAGTGACTCAACTTTTCTCCTGAGGCAACATTCTCCCTATGAGAAAGCCATGTATCACAAAGATCTTGTTTATTCTGAGTTTGCTATTGTGTTATATCTTTTAAAAGATCAATTATCATACAAAATAATGGGTTTCGTTATGATATGTTCATGAATATTTTGTCCGTATTTCTTCCCCAGGGCCTTTGTTACCTTCTTGCTTGTCTGCTTCCTCCCACCTTCCTGCTCCCTTCTGTTTTCATGTTATAAATGCATGTAAATATATTGAAATGTATTACATTTATCTGTATGTAGGCATATATATTTAAATCTAGGTTACATGTGAGAGAGAACCTGTGATATTTTTGTCTTCCTTCCCTATCCTAGGCCCCCTTCCACTTTCTTGTCTTGTGATATTTGTATTTCTTAGTCTGGTCTGTTTCACATATCACAATAATTTCTAATTTCATTCATTTG
>CABHPQ010164203.1:9318-26226 GCA_902168405.1 Peromyscus aztecus
TACTGCATGCCCACACACCTGTAAACATTCATCTTGCATGCACACACACCTGTAAACATTCATCTTGCATGCCCACACACCTGTAAACATTCATCTTGCATGCACACACACCTGTAAACATTCATCTTGCATGCCCATACACCTGTAAACATTCATCTTGCATGCACAC
Organism: Peromyscus aztecus; assembly: GCA_902168405.1. NCBI lineage: Eukaryota > Metazoa > Chordata > Mammalia > Rodentia > Cricetidae > Peromyscus > Peromyscus aztecus. The sequence continues at coordinate 9,488 of CABHPQ010164203.1, forward strand.
ACACCTGTAAACATTCATCTTGCATGCACACACACCTGTAAACATTCATCTTGCATGCACACACACCATACATGCATATGCATGACAAAGAAAAGAAAAAAAAGAGTATCTCCTGAGTCACAGTGAGACCACCAGAAATAAGAAAGGTCAACTCCAGGTCAAGGGCAGATGATGAGCAGCCTTTCATCTTTATTGCTCCTCACCCTGCATCATCACAGAAAATGCACTGAAGTTACTGTGATTTTTTTTTTAGATGTTTTTACATTTTTGTCCTATATTTTCAAAATAATATGCTTAAGATTTACCCAACAGGAATGCACTTTCCAACCCTTTTGCTTTCCAGGCTTGTTAATCAGAGATTAAGATGTCACCTCTGAAGGTGACACTACTGTTTGGAGTTTTTTAAATGTTACAGATCTTCCCACACAGTGCCACATGACCCAGCTGTCTGTCACATTTAACTTCACAGCTTGTAGTCTTTAGTTTTTGCTTAAATTTTTCTCTCTTCTCCTCTCCTCTCCTCTCCTCTCCTCTCCTCTCTTTTCTTTTCTTCTTCTTCTTCTTCTTCTTCTTCTTCTTCTTCTTCTTCTTCTTCTCTCTCTCTCTCTCTCTCTCTCTCTCTCTCTCTCTCTCTCTCTCTCTCTCTAAGCTTTGCTCCTATACTTGCAAACTGAACTAGAATAATTGCGGCACAGGGAGGCCAACATAGAAGGCTGTTTGGGCCTCACCGCCAGGCAGGCTAGTCAGTGATAAGCTCCAGATTCATGAGAGACCATGTATAAAAATAAGATGGGGCAGGAGAGCCGGCGCAGCAGTTAGGAGTGCTTGCTGTTCTTACAGGGGACTAGAGTTTGGGTCACTCACGAACACCTGTAGCTCCAGCTCCAGGCAATTTCCTTGGCTTCGTGGGTATTGCTCCCCATATGTGGCACGTGTGTACACACACACACACACACACACACACACACACACACACACACACACCAAAAAAAAAAAAAAAAGAAAAAAAAGATTTAATCTTCAGGTAAAGTGAAAAGCTAAAGAGGTAGCCAACGTCGACCTCTGACCTCCACATACACACACATGCATGTGTACTTGCATGCACCTGAATATATAGAAGCATGCACACATGCATATCACTTTTTGTTTTGGTTTTTTGAGACAGAGTTTCTCTGTGTAACAGTCCTGGCTGGCCTCTAACTCACAGAGATCCACCTGCCTCTGCCTCCCTGAGTGCTGGGATTAAAGACATGTGCCACCACTGCCCCGGCTTACACCCAGATTTCTTAAGACATAAACTCATAGAATCGCTTTCTTTTTTGCGTGTCTGAGGTTTTTTTTGTTTTTTTTTGTTTGTTTGTTTGTTTCTGTTTTTGGTCTTTTTGAGACAGGATTGCTCTGTGTAGTTTTGGTGCCTGTCCTGGAACTCACTCTGTAGACCAGACTGGCCTCAAACTCACAGAAATCCACCTAACTCTGCCTCCTGTGTGCTGGGATTAAAGACGTGTGCCACCACCGCCTGGCATGTGTCTGAATTTTTTCTCTTTCTTGTTTTATTTGGTTCTAGTGAACTGAAGTCTGTACCAGGACTCTGGTTTGGAAGGCTTTGTTGAAGCCTTTGTCTGTTTAGGGATTTTCTTTTCTTTTCTCTTTGCCTCAGTTCCCACATAATGATAGGATTAGAAAAGACATCCTAGTGATATTGTAGAGCCTAGTATTTGGAGATTTCTGAGTTAGGAAATTTATAGAGATACGAAACATAATCTGAATGCTTGTAAGAAGCAAGTGCGTGTTTCAATCAGCTGGTCACTGTGCAGGAAACCCCAAAGGAGCAAATCAAAAGGAGGAGGTCTAACATGGAAAATAATCTAAAGAAACAGGAAAGGGCTCAAGCAGAAAACTAGGGAGAAAGGAAGTGAGTCAGTTCAGGAGAGACAGGAGCCTGCATGCCAGAGCTCTGGCTGCAGGAGAGGGGAGCAGCCTGGGAGGGTCTCGTTGATGGGAGGAGGTGCCATGGTAACACAGATCACAGGATTACTTGTATCATTTTTCACTTCTCCATGTAGACAGGGGCCCATTGTAGAAATTTAGAACTTTGGGCCCACTTTTAAAGACCTGTTTCAGGCTCGAATTGTTTATTCCCAGAGCAGTTGTCTACAACAGTCAAAAGGCCAAGGAGTGTCCTTAGCATCAGTGAGTATAGTGGTGTGTAGTGGGGGGAGGCAGGGGCGTTTTTCGGCTGTTTTTTGAGCTGAGTTTTTTGGTCATTTTTTGACTTCTTATTGCACCTGCCATGCTGGTATTTGCAATTAACATTCTTCCGAAGCAAAGAGAATGCCAACCTCCAGCTCAGATATAACTTCAGAACAACAGGTGTGTTCTACCTGCTTCTTGGCGCTCCCCAAGCAATCCGAATTAGCCAGAGGACAGCCTTTGAGGAAAGTGAGCCAGAGCGCTGAAAAGCAACCCTGGAAATGGTATCAAGGGGACAGAGGAAGTGCTTCAGTGGGAAAGCAAAGCCGGCAGCCTCGCCCCACGCTGGCACAAGCTTGCTGCCTGTGGGCCGTCCCCCTCTGCCTTGTGCGGCTTTTGAAGGACAGGTTTACATCACAGGTCTCTGGACTCAGGCCACGCCATAAAAATCACTTGATTACAGTGGTAATTCTTTTCTTTCCTTGTAACTAAGAAAACCTGACAAACCCTCTGGCTTCCTGAGAAGAGCAGTGAGGTCTTCTGATGGAGGCAGGCAGGGGCGACCTCTGTCCGGCCCATTTGCCAGGGCCTCGGGGTTTCCCACCACACAGGAGAAACCAGCCAGTCACTTTCTCATATTTTGTCTACCACCAATTTCTCCTTCTACTCCCAATTTTTACATTTTTATTTTCACGAGAATCCTAAAGTTTGAATAAATTCTAATGAGGGCATATTTCAAGAGTCCAGGTGAGTTTTTCTATTTGAAAGTGAGGTATTCAATTATTGCTTGAGATTCCTATTTCTGGTAATACATGAATTTCTCTGAAATTTTATTAGTGTATTTAACCTGGGCTAGTAACAAAAATAAAGTAAAAAGCCTAGTATTTTTCTTTACTATTTAGTTTTTAGTTAGTTAGCTTACAGATTTACAAATTTCTTATGGCATTTTTTTTTTATCACCCTAACCCATATGGCTTTATGCTAGTCACCATCCATTCTAGCTATAGGCTTGAATGACTCAGTTAAAAAGATGGCTTTGGTGAATAGCTCTGTAGGTAATGGACAGAAACAGTTCAGTCCTCAGAAGTGGAAGAGGTGGAGGTAGGTGGATCTCCGGGGCTCACTGGCCAGCCAGCTAGCCAGCCATCCTAGCCTATTAGGAGAATTCCTGGACAGTGAGAGACTTCATCTCAAAAACCAATGTGACAGCTCCTGAAGAATCACACATGATGTTGACCTTTGGCCTCTGCATGTGTACACACACACACACACACACATCAAAACCTTAAATATACAAATCAACACAAGACAAAATACCCAATGCTTGATGCTCACTGTCTGAGAGATTACGTGTAGTTTGTACCTAGTGTATATGCATATTATATTTTAAAATCACCCCTATTTTCTTTTCATGTCTGTGTGTGTGTGTGTGTGTGTGTGTGTGTGTGTGTGTCTTGCATACATGGTGAAGCCCACCTGGCATTTATGTGGGTTGTGGGATCCAAATCCTGGTCTTCTTGATGCTCAGCAGATTCCTTATTCCTTGAGCCATCTTTCTGGCCCCTGCCCACATATATTTTTAAAGAGAATGTTGTCACGAGTATCTAGTTTACATTGTACCTAAAAAAAAAAAGGTGGATTTTATTTTTATGTGTTCTATTAATTGTGACATTAAATTATTTATCATTGATCAAAATTTAAAGATACGAAAAGTGGTTCTTCTCTTTGAGGTGCTCAGGTGAGGAGATTGTATCCGCCTCGCTGTCTCTCCCGTCCTGAGCTGGATTGCTTTGCTGTTTCTTTGCTGATGCTAAGAAAAAGCATCCATTGAATTGACTAGCCACTGTGTATAGGAAGCTTCCTTTCCCCCAGAAGATGTTAAACTGTCAGAAAGATTCCTTGGCATTAAAGAAATAAGCTAATTTGGTTTTCAGTTTCTCATTTAGATTTGATTAGACCTCAAAATCACAAACTGATATGAATCTTTCCTAACTGGTGTTTGCAAAAACGAACACACACACACACACACACACACACACACACACACACACACACACACACAGAGAGAGAGAGAGAGAGAGAGAGAACATTGACTTCTATTGTTTCTACACCCCCGTTGGGGAAATATGGCTGGCTTATTTCAATCATCACATTTGAACACGCACTAGAAGACTTCTGTAGAAGTCGTGATCTGATGGTCTTTGTTAGCATCGGCTTCTCATCATGTGTCTGTCTCATGTCAAAGTGTGTGTGTGATGTGTGCCTGTGCCCTGTGTGTGCATGCATCCATGGGCATATCCTGTGTGACACCCAAGGCCAACACGGAGTGTCTTCCTCTGTTGCTTTCCACTTTGTTTCTTGAGATAGAGTCTCTCACTGAATAAAGCAGACGGTCTGAGAAATCTCTACCTGCCTGTGCCCCCTCCACCTGCTCTGGGGGTACAGACATGCACAGCCAAGCCTAGCTTTTCATGTGCGTGCTGGGAATCTGAACACAGGTCCTCTGCTGGCACAGTAAGCAATTCGTTCGCCGAGTCATCTCCCCGGCTCCAAGATGCTGATTGCATCCTAAGTTTATGTGTGTATACATATGGGCACGTAGTCCCATCTATCCTTAGTGGACAGTACTGTGAATTTTCATGTTTGCCAGCATTACTGGTTGTATTTATTTTACCTAGCCTTTTTGTAAAATCTGTCCTTTACATTTTAAAATTCCAGAGACTTCCATTGCTCCTCTTTGCATTTGCTGGTCTAGCGCACACTGGCCTCGATCACGTTGGTTGTCACAGATGGGGTTTGTTTGGACCTTAGAGAGACAGCTTCATGAACGTGGGTTGTCCTTGGTTCGGGATGTCTAAACAGGGTGGCAGCTTGCTATCTGACATGGCTTCTTTGGGTACTGTATTTACTGTGTGAGTTCAGAAGAAAGAAAAAGAGACCCGTACTGACCACTGTTCTGCGTCAGCCCCCTTAGGTCAAGTTTTCCACCCTGACTCATGCCTATCAGGCTTCGGAGATTGGTCGGCTGGGTTTGTAGAATTTCCTCTGTCGCGCTCAGGAGCCAGAAAGCCACGATGAAGTTTGATTTGGCTTGTGGCAGCCTTTTCCAAATATGAGTTTGGAAGTAGTACAGTGAGTGCTCTGAGAAAAGAGGGGAGAGGAGAATTACTGTAACTGCAGCTATGTGGGGAACGTTTAGAACGGGGAGACAGAACCGAGGTGTTGGTGTCTCCCTTGAGCTCTTGTCACTGATGTTCAGAGGCTGCCTTCCTGCAGGCTGGAGAGAAGCCACAGAGCTGGCAGCCTCTGTCCTAGGCTGCGGGCTGCCCTGCTCCAGACAGCCTTGAGTGTGACCTGGCAGCCAATGCTGTTTCCTGCTGACGTGGCCTCCTGCCACTGAGCAGAACAGAGCACCTCAGTGTGCTGAGCAGGGAGCCAGGAAGGTGGGCGTCTCCAGCCCAGCGAGGAGCAAACAGGGAGGGAAAGCAAGCCTAACTGTTGAGGTTTACTTGCAGATAGCTGTGAAAGACACCTTTCTTATAGGGAGGGAGGAGTGGAGACTGCCCCGGGAATCGGTGGTTTGTTTGGCTCTAGGGAAGGGTTCTTATCAGTGGGAGTGAACTTCCGGGATGGGATTATACCCAGTCAGCCTGAGACATCTGAGAGCAGCTGGGGGAAAGCAAGACTGCATGCTGAAGCCTTCATAGGCCGCACTCTGTCTGAACTCTTTGCCATCCCCTGCAGACGATGTGCAGACAGATGCTGGGGCAAAAGGAAAAGAAACAGCTAACAGAGCAGACAGGCACACTGCAGAGCTGGCCGGTGGAGTTTGTGTCCCTGGGAGAAGCGTGCTCGGACTCCAGCTGAGGATTCAGACGGCACTGCCCGTGTTCGTGCTTTCGCGCCGTGGCAGCAGTCCCCAGGGTTTCCGTCCTTATGCTGTCCTTCAGTGCCTCTCAGTTTGCTTCTCTGAACAAGTTCAGGGACAGTCCTGTGTCTGGTTCCCTCCGTTTCAGAGAATTAACACAGAGCTGTTTCTTCAGGTGGCTCACCCTGATGCCCACGGGAGGCCTAGGCTGGAGTCCGAGGTCCTGCTTCTTTCTCCTGTGGTGACCTGTGGCATTTCTCTCCTGACCACCTTTAGATCACAGCCTACCTTGCTGAGAAACTACTGACTGTGGGTGCTTTTCTCATCTCTTAGGTGACATTATTATAGCCTTGGGCAGGGTCATACTGTTTAGATATCTTGCGGTGGCTTCGGCGGTGCCTCAGACTGAAAGCAGTGTTGTGGTTGCAGGCCAGAGAGAACACCCAGATGTTTTCAGTTCAGGTGATGTGGCAGGAGGATTAGAGATGCAGAATCTGAGGAGACAGCCCAGTCACTAAAGTCCTTTCTGTGAACAAACATGAGGATGAGGATGTGCGTTCAGATCCCCAGTGCTCATGGGAAAGCCAGTGCAGCCCTGTGCCCGTAAATCTAGCATTGGGGTGTGAGGTGGGATGGGGGAGGGTCATCCCTGGAGACTCTAGCTAGCCAGGCTTGTTGATACACCTAATGCCAGGTTCAGTGGGAGCCTGCCTGGAACAATAAGATGGAAAGTGCTATTGAGGAACCACCTGATATGAAGCTCAGCCGCCTCATGCATGTGCACACAGCAGCACATGTACTCACATACATAGACATACAAACAGTGGAGGTGGACATTAAAGGAAGAGCCATCAGTACCTTACATGTATGATCGCTGCTGGATGTGGATGTGGCAATCTCAGCAGTCCAGAGGCAGAGGCAGAGGCAGGAGGTTCTCTGTGAGGTCCAGACCAGCCCATAGTGGAACCCTGCCTCAAAAAAAGAAATTCCAGAAATTGGAATTGGACGCTTTCTAGGTGAAGGTACAGATAGTTCTTATATACGTAGTCAGGAGAGGAGGGTAGTGAAATGATGAGGCCATCTAACAGAGAGAGTGACTGGGAAAACACCTCCCATTTCAGTTTTCCTGCATTTGCACAGGTAGATTTTAGAAATGGTCCGTATTGACCGAAGGCTCCAGCGTCTCTCTTTGTCTGTCAGCCATTTTCCTTTGTTGCGCTCCATACTACACCCTACCTTAGGCAACAGAAGCCTGTTCCTAGAAACCAAATTCCAGGGCTGGGGAGATGGCTCAGCTGCCTTGCAAGCAAGAGGGCCTGACTAGAACCCGTGTGAAAAGGTAGGTGTTGGGCTAACTCTTGTGGTACATTTCATGCTAGCACTCTCATGCAGAAGGAGAGGGGTCTCTGTGAGTTCTGGGTCAGCATGGTCATAGTAAGTTTCAGGTCAGCCTGAGTTATGGAGTAAGACCCCATGTTTAAGAGAGAGAGAGAGAGATAGAGAGACAGAGAGACATAGAGACAGAGAGACACACAGAGAGAAAGTAATCCCAGGCCTGGGAAGACAAAGACAAGTTGATACCTGGGGTTTGCTGCCAGCCAGGCTAGTCTACTTGGTTAACTTTAGACCCTACCTCAAAAAAAAAAAAAGAGCAGGGGCCAGAGGCAAAACACACATGTAGATGCATGTACCTGTCATGCATATGCAACATATACGTGCACATCAAACTCCCAGCAAAATCATGAAGAGTAGGAACGGGACGGAGAGAGTGAGAGATTGGAAATGAGCAATGTAAGTCTAGTTACATTTTCAGTAAGTCATTTAATAATTTTCACATGTGTAAATTGCCCAAGTCTTTGCTGTTACTGTTTTGATTGCTGTGTTTTAGGTGAGGTTATACTTTGTGATGGTCAGAAGGGGAGAAATAGCTTCATTTGGTGTTCCGTTCTCAGTGGCAGAGGTGCTGGGTCCGTGATGATATGCCCTCCCTGCCTCTTTTGTTCTGAATTCGTACTGGAAGAAAAATGCCCCAAGACTCCTTCTTCCAAATGTTCTTGGTGAATCTCTTTTTCCAGTACAGCTGTGTGTAGGAAGCCACAGCAGGGGGGGGGGGGGGATGCAGTCATTCTTTTGTGTGTTGGTAATGAGATAATTTCTGCATTACAGATTTTTTCAGGAGACTCTTTGTTTAAATGAAACTTCAGAGCCCTTGCTAAGCCACATTACTGCATCTATTGAACTTACTTTTTTAAAAAGTTTTTATTGGTTTCATATGTTTTCCCGCCATCAATTGAATAAATGAATACATTGTTTTGCATAAAGGAACTTAGGACATCATTTATTTGGTGTCTTTTAAAATTGTTTTTCTTTTTCTCAAATGCAATTTGATCAAGTCTGACCCAGAAATATTGTTCCCAACATGAGGCGCACCTCATTCTAAGTGCTTGCCTCCAGCTGCCCGGCAGTGGTTCATCCTGGCATTGGTGGAAGGCAAGCCGGAAGTTAGAGCTGAGGGCAGAATGTAGATGGGGAAGTCATTGCCCCCAAGGCTAGCCATGCCCTTCTGTTGGCAAGGGTTGGACACAGGAATTTCCGTTCATTTGCAAAGAGCATACCAGGTAGGCCTGAGGTGTCAGATTGCCACGCGCACGAAAGCTTTCTTTGTCTTCTCTCTCTGCTTATGGGACCTGGAAAGCCCAACTGTGGAAAAGATCTACAGAGAAGTGGCTGAGGTCGCCTTTTGAAGTTTTTCTGAAGTGCTCGCTCTGCAGAGCAAACTGGAGTTTATTTGGTTAAAAAGGAGTTAATTAATCTGTTTGATCTTGATGGGGAAATGAACCCTATCAAAATCCGGGTCAAAGCACTTTCCCTTGTAGAGTGTTTGCTTAACCTTTTGAGGTGTGTTTCATCAGATTATAGACTATAAAAAGCTCACTGGTGCTCATTAGTCTACATGGTGGAGTGGCTATTGCTCTTACATATCGATGCTATTTTATTCACAAATAAAAAAAGAAAAGTCACATTTACTTGTAGCTTATAAGAAGTTGCTGAGTAGGTAGCTGCTTCATACCTGTGGCGTTCCACAAGGCACCTGTATTGAACTACTCAAGCAGCCAGCTTATATTCTTAACTGTAAAGTAGCAATATCAAAACTGGCAAGATGGCTCATTGAGTAGGGGTGCCTGCCGCCAAGGCTAACAACCTAAGTTTGATCCCTGGGACCCAAAAAGGAGACAACTGACTTCTGCAAGTTGTCCTTTGGCCTCGTCACACACAACCGTGGCATTCATGTTCAGGTTTACACACAAACACACACACACACACACACACACACACACACACACACACACACACACACAATTTTTTTTGAAAAAGAAGCAATTTTTTCTTTCCATCTTTCTTTTCCTCACTAATTCCCCTCATCACATTGAACCTAAAGGCTGAACTTTTCTAAGCAGAGGTTCTACCACTGAGCTATATCCCCAGCCCAAATGGGAGTAGGGAGGTGGGCAGTGGCTGATGGGGGCTGTCAGCCTCTGTCTTCTTATAAGCCTACTGTTACTCTCTTTCATAGGAAATGGTCCAGAAACCAAGGTCAGCAGGCGCCTCTCTAGTATTTATCCCTGTACTTCACAAAACTACACTCATCAGTTCGCCTGTGTAAGACCTTGGAGCAGTAGATCCTTGCTGGAGCCAGACTGAATGGAATCTCCAAGTCTGTAGTTACATTTGATGAAGAGGGCTTGCCCTCCGCGACTCCCACCCAGGGCTGACCTTCCCTCCTTAGCACCGCGAACCTGCTCCTCACAGTAGTTTATGTCAGTGTCTTCTGGACTGCACATCCCACCCCAACAAGTCACCAAAATCTGGAGAGGAGACTAAAGACAGAAGACGTGAGAGCTGCCTTCCAAATTTACTAATACTACTAGTCATCTGCTTCTAGCTGTCCCCTAGCAGGAAATGGGAAGGTCAGTGAAAAACTCGAACCCTGGTCAGATGGGCAAGGCTCAGAGCGCAGAAGGATTGACTAAGGGATCTACGAAGTGCCTAAAACTATACTCATTACCTGTAAAGAATGAAGTTAAACTTTGGTTTTTTTTATCGTGTTTGCTCTAGGTTATTTTTATTCTAATTTAAAAACTAAGAAGCTACATAATGGTAAGTTGTTACTTAAACATTGATTATAACTAATATAAATCTAAAATAATTTAAGGTAGCCCTATTTTCACATTTGGATTCATTTATCTAGTTATATATTTGCCATTTATTTACTTACTGACCTGCTGCATGGAGATCAAACCCAGGCCCTCCCTCTTGCTAGGTGAGCGAGTCCCTGTCCTTTGTTTTAATATTTGTAATTTTTTTACCACTATTGTAATAATTTTTGCTAAATTTCATTTTTCTTAGTGACTTAAATGATATTTTTAAGGATAAAAATGTACAGATCACTCACTGTCTCTGCTTTTGATTTTTGACTGTTGATAAATCAAGGCTCTGATTTCATCTGCAGGAGAGATGTGCTAGGCTATGCTCTGTCTCCTGAGAATAGTAACCATCCATTAGAGTTTTCAGCTAATAGACACTGCTTTGTTTCACTCTTGGTAGCTAGGCATTTATTGATATCTCAGGACTATTCACTCTTTAATCGCTGTAAGGAAACCATACCTCAGAGTGAATTCTGTGTTTGAATTATTTCCTTTTCTCAGAGGTGGTCAGTTTAAAGAAGAGTAAGGCAAGATATTTTCCTCTTGATACTGGAAATTTAAATGAGCCTGTTGAACAACTTTACATTGTTTGTTTGAATTTGAATGCTTCTCATCAAATTATGGTTATATTTCCTTATGATCATATTTGCGGTGTCTTGTAAACTTAACTCTAGATTGAGTTTTACTGTGTTGTGTGGAAAAGCAGATCTTTTATTTTTGTTATAGTGAGTTTCAGTTTGGGGCCAGCAGGAGAGCTCAGCAGGTACAGGCCCTCACTGCCAACCTGATGTCTTAGACTTGATCCCTTGAGCCTGTATGATGGAAGGAAAAAACTGACTCTTGAAAGTTCTGACCTGCCTCCATGTGTCATGGCACATGCCCTCCATCACCCCCCACTGAGCATACCCCAAATACATAAATACATAGAAAGATTAAATTTCAGTCCTAAGATCATACAAATCTTTCTTGTGTCCTCTCTAACTAAGATCTCACTTTATTGATGATTTCTTAAAGTTGTCCATATTGTAAAGCTATGTTTGAAAGTAGTTGGAAATCAAGAGACGTTTCAGGCGCTGTTTCCTCATTCAGACGGGTGTTATCCAACATTTTGCTGTAGTTTTCATGAATTTCTTGAGGTCAGAAACACAGGAGTCTCCATCATAAAAGCATACCTACTAGAAAGACCTTGGCTAGCAGGATTGTCCCATTCTGTCCCTTTAAGGAGGTCTGGAATTCTTGTAAGGCTCTTTCTGTATTGTAGATATGTGAGTACCAGGAGTGTCAAGAACATTGGCCTCAGGAGAAATGTAAACAGACATCTTTAATTTCTATTAATAAACATACTGGCACTTTAGGAAACTTGCAGTCACTTAACGTGTTCCAATATAAAAGAAAGAACAGTCTTTCCCTAGTGTGTTTCGCCTTGGTTGGAAATTCAGCATTTCAAAGTTGCCCATTTTGTTCTGACCTTACATGAGCTCAGTCAGTGCTCAGTTTGTGACTCTTCCTGATCTTCCAGTGTGTACTGCACAGCTCTGTTTTCTGTTATCATTCCTAATGCCTTAAGTCAAATATCTGCCTCTAAATTTGGGGAACTGTTAGCAGCCATGTTGGGTTTGACTTTCAGAGTACTTTGTCTTATAAAAGAATCTTATAACAAGCTCAGAAGAAAGCTCAAAGGCAGTTGTATTAAAGTTTAAAAGAAAAATCCCAAGGCAGGCAAGCTGTAAATCTTGGCAGCTGCCATAGGAGGAAGATGGAGGAGACAGAGGAAGTGAGAAAGCCATGCTGTTGATGTTAAGCCATCATGTTCCTCTGTAGAGATCATCTTCATGGCAGACAGTGGTTCTAGGGCAAGGGCAGGGGAGGCGGGATGGCATCCCTCAGAGAAAGTGTGAGAAAGCCTGAAGTGTCAGGAAAGCATGCTTAGGAAAGAGATAGGGAAACAATGAAGTTACCCTTCTAAGGGGCAAGCTTAACACAGCTACATGGCTGGGTGCCATAAAAGAGAGCAGAGGACGAGAGTCTGGGAAGGAGGAGCAAACATCTCATAATAAAGGGGTAACTATTCTTCCCAATTATTTGGCATAACGTCAGGTGAGTCCATCTTCCTGAGGGGTGGTACCTTGGCCAGATGACTGGCTGGGCCAATTGGATTAGTTCTTAAGGGGGTGACATGTTTCCACACAGAGGTAGATTCTGTTCCTTTGGCTAGGATGCAAAAGCTTTCTGTAAAGGGCCTCCATCGGGACCTGGCCTTTAATGCTACTGTAACAGGATGACTTCATGAAGTGATGAATGAGCGAGTGAGTGACTATTAGTCCATATGAGACTGTTTGACAGCATATGTGATGTGGTGTTGCTGGCTTTCTGCCACTGACCCTTGTCATTGTGTGCAGAAGCGATACATATGAACTATGCATGTGCTGGCTTCATCCAGCCTCTCTGGAACCTTGGTCGATGGGATCTTGTGTCCATTTTTCTTGTAAAAATGACGATGACTGTCTTAAGGTAGTAGTTGAAGAATGGGTGTCTGGAAGACCTCTCAGTGGTCTCACTAGACATCGTGTGTCAGGTGGTTCAGTGTTAGGGAGTCTGGTCATCCTTCTTCTTTACAAATTTGTCGGAGAAATTCAAAAAGGATTGAAAATGTCAGTGCCATTTGCTTTCTTACTGTGTTCAGTGATGTCATGTTCATGGAGTAAGTAGCTTGGGTGGAAATATCCATACCCGGAAACCAGTGAGTGCTGCCCCGTGGGACTCCGTTCTCCCCATCCCATCTTCCCCTGTGGAGCTGGTTATTCATCACTGTGTGCTGGACATTGTCACCTTTTATGTTGTTTATAGCGGAGGAATAAAAAGCTAGATGGTGAGGAGACAACAGTGAGGAAGAGAATTGAAGTACAGTCAAGTACTTTAGCGGAGAACCAAGCAGGATTCAGTGTGTGGTGAATCTGTTGACTTATAAGAGTTGATAGTTCATGTTCATTATTTTTAGAAGCTTTTTGTCTTCAAGTTTGTACAGCTTAATAAGCCAATGATCACCCAGTACCCATTTTTACTACTTAAAAAGTCATTTGTAATAATCAGGTTTCTATATATAAACGGTTCTAGGATAATTTTGTAACCTAATTTTTTTTATTATAGCATAATTTTTATGTTTCTATTGCTCAAGAAGTTAGAGTTGCTTTTGAAGAGTAAATGTTTGGATGGATCCTTGCTCCTGTTCTGGTTAGGTAGTTATTGTTTGATCATGTGTATAGCTGGTAACTTAGCATTTCATAACATAGGTTCACCTGGAGATACGGTTCAGTGGTTTTCATGCTGGAGCAGTCAGGTTAGATCGCTCAGCTTTCCAGTCTTGGTTTAGTGGTTTATGACAATTGTATTCTGGCATAAAACCTCTAGAAGCATCCCCGTTGGCCAGCCTGCCCAGCATTAGGTGGTTCCATTCCACTGTGATCTTAGATAGAGCCTTGTCGTTTATGAAATACTGTGTGGATGCTCCGGAGGTGTACCCTGGGGGCCACAGCAGTGGGATGGCTGCGCAGGGCTTTGCATGCTGGGCAGTGATCTGTCTGTTGGAGGGCCAGTACCCAGAACCAGGCCTTCTGGAGCCACGCGGCCTGGTAGGTTTACATGGCAAAGCAGGGTGGGAAGGCAGTTGTTAAAATGACTCCGGGGTTAGCTGGTTCTAAGGAGCCTTTTTCCAGCAGGCCCATTCTGTTTACCTCAGGGACTGGGTAACTAAGTTGGAGAACAACATTGAAAACAGTGGAGATGACTCATACGTTTCCTGGCTGCTGAGCAAATATCAAATAGTTAGAAAACATTACATAGATAAGACCATCAGCCAGAAAGGCTCTCTGTAGGGGACCGACTTTGCAATGCCTGCTCTGGGTTCCTCTCAGCATGTGCCACCCAGCAGAGGATGAGGAACACAGCATGTGTGCAGTGGGTGACCCTGGCTCAGTGCCTCTGCTGGATTACTAACAGCTGGAAGGTCGAAGGGTACACAGTCCATCCTGGCCGGGTGTGGATGATGGTAGGAGTGACTTGGCTGCTCTAATGGTGGCAGCTTGCTCATATTTCAGTGAAGCCGGAAGTGGGGTTGGGCTCTAGCCCCTAAGACCCACTGCCGAGTGACACACTTCCTCCAGCGAGACTCCACCTCCTTAACGGTTCATGACTTTGCTATTCGGGGACTAAATGTTGAGCCTGTAGGGGCAGTTTGCACTAAAACCTTACAAATGGCCCACCTGTTCTCCCACTGAAAGTTCACTTAAGCAGTGCGTAAGAAAGTTGTTTGTTTTTCTTACTACAGAGAAGGAGGTTCATTGCTTAGCTCTACTCAGAGTGGGAGTTTTAGAAACTGAAGGGACTGGTGTTGGGATGTGGCCTAATGGTAGAACATTAGCCTTCAGGTTTGATCCCCAGCCCCTGAAAGGAAACAAAGCAACCACACAAAACAAGCAAAGCCAAACTAATGTAACTGGCTTGCACATCCCTGAAGCCAGGCACCTGCCCTTTCAGCCCCGCCCCTTTCAGCTCTGCCCCTTTCAGCCCCCCCCCTTTCCGCCCCGCCCCTTTCAGCCCCGCCCCTTGCTGCTTCACACCGACCTGGCTTCAAGGGAAGGTTGCTATGTACTTTATTTACTTCAGGCAGAACTCCTAACAGACAGACCTAAGTATTTTTTGTTGTTGTTCATTTTTATTTATCTGTGTTATTTAAATGATACATTAAAACATGTTAGCAATGTTTAAGTTGCTAATATTACATTTTAATTTAATTAAAACTTAATTAAAATTTAAGTTTGGTATGTATACATACACATGTGTGTATATATATATGTGCCCTGTATTGGTATTAGAATGCAAGCCCATGGGGGAATAATTTCTCAACCCTGTCGGGGTTTGTGAGCTTTTCCTTCCTGGAACTGGCAGCACTTCTCTGTCATCTCCAGCCCAGTGCCAAGCGCTGTGGTCGCCCATGATGGATGGATGCTGTGCTTGGTACTCCTCCTTCGAGCGCTGTGGTCGCCCATGGATGGATGGATGCTGTGCTTGGTACTCCTCCTTCCCCGTGTCCCTCTTGCCCAGACAAATGAGCTGCAGATGAGACCACATAGAACAGAGGTGCTCAGTGGGTCAGGACAGGCACTAAGTTCACCTTTGCCATGGTTGGGTCAGAGAGTCAAGCCAGGAGGGGACTCCTTGCTTGGACATGCCGTTTCCTGTTTGCTGTGGCCGCCTTTTCTCGCTAGAACCCCCAAACTGATAGGGAGAAGGGAAGGAGAGCTTCCCAGTGTGTAGGCCCTTACCTCATCCAGGAGTCAGACTGGAGACTATGAAGTGTAGGAGACACACATGCCATACGAAAGGGGACTTCTGGTGTCTTCTGTGCCTGCCATCTGCTGCCTTTTTGACACTTCCTAAATAGGCCTGCAAGAGCCCAGGTCAAACATTTTACATATATAACTTTCAGGTAATGAAATACTCTGTGTGTGTGTGTGTGTGTGTGTGTGTGTGTGTGTGTTCATGTTTGTGCTCACGCATGTCGCGGGGTACATGTGCATGTGTGTATGGAGCAGAATGGTCCATTGCTCTCCTCATCTTTTGAGGCAGGAGTCTTTTACTGAACCTAGAGCTCACCTATTGATTGAGCTAGAGTGAGGCTGGGGACAAGCCCTCGGGCTCCTCCTGTGTCTCCCTCCCCAGCACTGGCTTTTCTCTCTTACAAGGGTGCTGGGGATCCGAACTCAGATGCTTATGTTTAGCCACTGAGCCTCCTCACCACCCTTGTTTATTTTGCTAAAGAGTCAGTTTTGAATTCAAAGATAATAGGATTTCATTATGCATATTTGGGGGCCACTTACACAGCACCCTACTATAGAGTGTTCTTTCACGTTAAATGTCTTCTCTGTTTACTGTGAGATAAAACCTGAGATCCTTGGAGGACTTTGCCCTGCGGAGGCGTGGTCTGTAACCCCGGTACATAATACATAACAGTGAGCTGTCTGCCTGGCTCTCCCACACCCCGGTTCTCAGCACCCTCCATCACTTCTTGCACAGGAGGGTTGGAATACTGTGGTCGACACCCATAGGGTCTCCTCAAGTAGTAAGGTGGGAACCTCCGCCTGTGATAGGGCCGGCGTTGTTGGCCTTGGCTTTCAGGAGCGCTCTCCGACCCCCGTTCTTTTCCCCACTCTCACTGTTCTGGTAGTTTTGCTGGTGATTGCGTGGAGGACCCCTACGGCGTGGATAGCGTCTATAATGGTTACGGTCTGCTGCGTATTTACTGCCTTGAACTGGAACTCCACCAGGGCCTGTAACATTTGCGGCCTCCACACCCTGTTCTCCTTCAACAACATCAACCTTAGGGCTTCCTGAGGACAGTGACTGAGGTGTGTATCCTGAGGACAGTGACTGAGGTGTGTGTCCTGAGGACGGTGGCTGAGGTGTGTGTCCTGAGG
>CABHPQ010164204.1:0-24758 GCA_902168405.1 Peromyscus aztecus
TTTTTTTTTTTTTCCCTGCCTTTCTCGATGGTAATAAGAGAAATCATGGCTCAGAAGCCATCTGAACATGGCTCTTTTATATTAAATAGTGCTAGGACGATGATAAATCTCCCCCAGAATCTTCATGCTTCGATGCTTTTATTTACAAACTTGAAAGTATTTTCTCCTTTGTAGATTGGCCTTGATAATTAAAGGAGAAATCAGAGATTGGAGAGGGTAAAAAGGTAGGAGACCTTGATTCTTCTGTGAGCCCTGCCAGGCATTTGTGACATCTTCAGCAAAGAAGTTAATTCCTCATTATCACTCAGCTTGAGTTTCAGGACTACAGACCTAGGAGGTGACATCCCAGGCACATATGACCCTCAGGGTAGAGAACAACCACATTCAATTCCACAAATTCCCACCAGTAGATTCTGTTTGAAGGTTGTATATGCTTCCTGTGGTGTTTTATATATATGTTATTTATTTATATATTTACTACATATAATATATTATGTATTATATAATACATTATAGATATGAAATATTATACATCATATATCATATATGTTATATTTTTAAATATATATATAAGCTGGGCACTGGTGATGTACACCTTTAATCCTAGCACTTGGGAGGCAGAGGCAGGTAGATCTCTGTGAGTTCAAAGCCAGCCTGGTCCACAGAGTGAGTTCTAGGACGGCCAAGGCTACACAAAGAAACCCTGTCTTGAAAGCCCCCCAAAATAATATAAATAAATAAATAATATATATAAAGTCAAATAATACATATTATTTAATATTTTATATCTTCATAAATATAGACATAAATGTAGACAATATTTACATGCTATATAATATGCAGTAAATATATAAATATTATATAACTATACATATATATTATTGTATATAATTTATTTTATAACACTTGCATCCACTACAATTCATGAGACTAGCACCACATAAGCTATACTATATGCTAACTCTTAGTCCAACAAAAGGTATATCATAGATTCTAGGTCAAGCACTTTACCTGAGTAGACACTCTTCTATTTATTACCTCACCTGACCCAAACTTGCCTACAAAGTCTAGAAGCCAGAAAGATTTCCTGCCTAGCTCTCTCCCACAGCCCTTCTCCATCCAAGTTGAATAGAGACTCCCCCACTACTTCATCTATCCCACTAATTTGTACCTATATCATGATAGGAGAGGAAGGCAATCATTTTCTGTCCACCCTCTCAGCTTGTCAAACTGGTATCCTGCAATTGACCTGACAAAGGCACATGGACAAGATAGATAAGAATGGATTAGTAGGATGTGCTTATTATAATGTAGTATTATTCTTCTGGTTTGATCGTGGGTATTAGGAGGGCTATAGTCCTCTGGTATGAACGAGTCTGTCTTTGCTGGTGTGTGTCAGCAAAAATTTCACAAACTTACAAGTTGTGTTAGGCAAACAGAAGAAGTTAAAGTATCTTGTCTGGTTCTTCTCAATTATCTTCAGTCCAAATGATCTTAAGCCCCAGTGGCCTATTCTGGGTGTTGTATTCTGTTGCCTTGTGCTCCTGTTCGATGCTACCTCTGCCTTCCACTGTTCTGTGAATACCTGAAGTTCAGCACCAGCCTGTACCTTTTCCACAGTTCCCAGACTCCCCAGTTCACATGGGATACACAGTAAAAGAAACTCTCAGCCAAAAAAATTGACACAATTCCCCATCCTCTTGGTTTTCAACTTCTCTACCCTCCTGGGATTTCTCTGATTGTCTCTGTTGCTTTGAAGTTGCTTTTTCTGCCCCTTCCCTTTAGTTGTTATTTTCTCTTAGGAATCCAGATCCGACTGTCTTCTGAAAATTCTGCCAACTATCGCTTTCACTCTTCGGTTTCTATCTCTATCATGAGCTCATCTTTCCTTTGAGCTGCAGTGAATTTAGGGCAGAGACTATTCCCTCGTCATGCATCACCCACACTCACAGGCCACTGCATCACCCATGCTCACATCTGCTTCTTCCCTGCATTCCTTCTCCCCTAGAAAGGAAACCACAGAAACCCAAGTCTGCCTTCCATGCCAGCTCTGTACCCCCTGCTCCTCTTCCCCACTTTTCTAATAATACAGACTTTTCTCCTGGTAGTAGCTCTGTGTATTTGTCATCTTTTCCTCTGTTCTCCTAGATTACCGCTTTAGTTCAACTGTTATCATAGATTTTTGTGGGTTGCAACAAAACCTCAGATGTGTTCTTCCTGTTCCAACACATTACCCTCTTTAGAATTATAGCCTAGATTTCTTATTTCTGTAACACATATTTTTAAATGTACACTTTATATTATAATTCATTTACTTAGAATCATGCTTTTCTCCACATAGACCTGATGATGAAGTTTGGTCTCCATCTTAGTTTGAGCTGGTCTTGTTTGGCTGCCTGGGTCCACAACTATCTTGTGGAAATTCTGTACTTGGTCTAGACTGACAGAAGCTCCTCCCATCCCCTTCACTTTCTTGGCCTTCAGGATATGATTACATTTTGGATACCTATATCTTGAATAAACTCATCCCATTATGAAATACTATTCCTCCTAATTTTATTGACCCTTTCAGGTTCAGCAGGATTTGTTATCTCTTCTGCTAACACTTACTGATACTTAAATTTCGTGCATAGCATTCAGAGATCACTGTGCCTTAGGAAGGGTTGTGTATTAGCCTCTTGGAGATGAATAGGTCTCATAGACTCTCTGGAGCCATGCAATATTGAATAACCATTTCTGTGTTATGTAGGTCCAGGGAATGGACAGGGTGCTCAGGGAGGTCTAGGAACATATTCTAAATGCTCAATTAGTAAGACTCTCAAGAAGACCACTCCAATATCATAAACATTAAAGGTATGGTCTTTTTTATCATCAGACTTTACAGACCCTCAGTGTAACACAGACAGCTATCTAATACTTGAAAGATGACATTTTATATATACTACAATGACTCTGTTCCAAGCTTTTTAGTTTCTACCACAAATCTGTATTTTTTTATTAGTTTCCAGGGAAGCAAGTAATTATTATGCAATATTTTAACATTATTAAACTCATTAAAACTCATAGATACACTAACTATATAGATGCACTATTTCAAGTTAGATGCAGAATTTAGTACAAAGAATATGACTTCTTGAAAGTGCTATTTAAGGGATTTAATTACACACCACAAATAAATAAAGTTGTCATGAGAGATTCTAAAGAGAATCTAAGAGGCATGAGCACAATGTTCAGCAAGATACTACTGAGATCTTTGAAAGACATATACAATTTTTATGATAGATTATATAACACTAATGAGTGAAATTGGACTGAAAGTGTTAGTATATTAAAAACACATATGAATACTTTGGCTATGGACCGCAGCATGGACTTCTACTATACTTTTTATGAATATTATTAAAACTGCATGCAAGATTGTAAAGGGAAAATACCATAAAGCCACTATTAATGAATATGAATAGGAAGTCCTTCCTTTAAAAACACAGAATAGGACAGGTTATTGCTCAGTGCTTGAGCATTTGGCTAGTATTTGAAGGTCCTGCATCCAGTTCTAACCCTTGTGTCACCATGATCATCATAACAATGAAAATTAAATGCAATAATAAATAATAATAGAACTCTTACATTAGACATGTGTGTGTGTGTGTGTGTGTGTGTGTGTGTGTGTGTGTGTGTGTTTGCATGTGTGTTCATATTAAGGTCAAAGGTTAACCTTGTAGTGATGGTCCTGGGAAGACATCCACCTTGTTTGTTAAGGCAGGTCTCACTTGTGGGTGGTAATTAGGCTAGGCTGGCTGGTCAATAAGACCCAGGGAACATTCTCTTTCTATCTCTTTAGTGCTGAGACTGAAACCATATGCTACCACACCCAGCTTTTTACATGGGTACTGGTGATCCCATTCAGTTCCTCATGCTTATGTGGCCAACACTTTAAAGTTCAAGCTGCTTCCCAGCCCCCACATTAGACAAATTTCCTCCTGTAAAATGTATCTTCATATTCCCATTATTGGAGGATGGTAACATCAACAAGTGTACAGACTACAAACAACTTTAAATATTAATCTCAGTCCAGTTTGGTTTGCGTATGTTAATGGAAGCTTTATGTCTCACAATTTTCCAAAAAAAAAAAAAAATGTAAAACTGCCTCCGTTCCTCTTTACTCCTTCAACCTTTTTGGAATACATGCAAAAACATTTTTAAGTACAGAATGTACTTTTCTTCCATGCAGTCAATTTTTCCTAATGACCATTTATATAAACTTTTGTAATGTTGAGAACAGAGATTTCCTGCTGTAACATAAATAGCTTACAAGAGCTTTGCCCTTGACCCTCTTCCACCAAGGGAATAAGTATTTCTAATTGCTATATTTTACCAGTGACCCATAATCAACACACCCTAGCACTGCCATTCCTGTTTCATTCCACCAGTCAGCAATTACAGTAGTGAAGTTTAGCCTCAATGCAATATGCATGAAGGACAGCAAGGGTTCTTTGTGTTACATAGAAGGAAAACTAATGTCCACTAAAAATATCTATTGACAAGCATGATGTTGTCCATAGGAAAATCAACTCATCACCAAATTAAGATACAGATAACAGAAAGTGTCTTTTTAACTCCCCTTTCTGAAACTGCATTTATATAAAATACTAGATATTTTCTCACAGGACTCTGAAATTTTTAGTTCTTTGATATTAGAAAGGAAAGAGGAGATATCTCCATGGGTAAGAAAATATGTTCAGCTCCTCAAATTACAACCTAAAAATAAACATAAATTTCCTGATAATATAAATAATACTTTTTCTTCCATCTTTTCTCCTTCTAATTAGGTTAGACCTATTGCAGAACACAGAACTGCCAGCACTTATTGTTTACAATCTATTTATTAAACTGTATTTTATTAAAATGACTAATAAGTATCTCAAAAATGTTCAGCATCTCCAGTAATTATGGAAATACAAATCAAAACAATTTTTAGATTTTATCTTATCCAGGTCAGAATGACAAAGATCAACAAAACAACTAACAACAAATGCTGAAGAGGATGTAGGCAAAAGAGAACCCTCATTCACTGTTGGTGGACTGCACACAAGTCTAACTACTCTTGAAATCAATGTGGTAAATCCTTAAAAAGCTGAAAATACATCTACCATGTGGCCCAGCTGTACCAATCCTTGGCATATGGCCAAAGGCTTCAACATCCTATTCTACAGACACTTCCTTATCCATGTCCCTTGCTGTTCTATTCACAATAGCTAGGAAATGGAAACAACCTAAATGTCCTTCAACTAATAAATGGATAGTGAAAATGTGGCATATACATACTGTGGAACATTATTCAGCTTTAAGGACAAATGAAACCTGAAATTTTCAGGTCAATGGATGGAACTAGGAAGGATCATGTTGAGTGAAGTAACCCAGACCCAGAGAGACAAATGTCACATGCTCTCTCTCATCAGAGGATCCTAGCTCCAAATCTTCAGATATAAGTAGTACATATCTTGGAGTAACTGCAGAAATCAAGAAAGTAAAAGAAACCATTGCCAAGATAAGGGTAGAGGGATGAATAGAGAAGAAAATAGCAGGGTACACGGTGATCTGATCAGGGGAAAAGTAGGGTGGTGACTCTAGGGACATTGATGGAGCTCAATACAAAAGAAGATGGGTAAAATAATAATAATGATGTCTGAAAAAGTCATAAGGAATTATGCTATTAATTAGTTATATAAAAATAGTTCTAATATAAATCAGTGAATATATTTACATATATAGTTTAAATAAAAGTTTCCTATCTGGACTTACAGTACTTCCCCCAAAGAGCCATAGACCATCTAACACAAAATCCAACACCAGGTATGAGAAGCCCCCTTTTGAATTGTTGGTCTGGGTTGTCTGAGAAATTACCCAAAATATTATAGGCTATTGTTATTGTTATTGTTATGGTTTTCCTGAGAGGAAAGATAAGTCGCTATTGCTAAAGACATCATAGACTTCAGACACAGGACCCTGAGTACACAAACCTATTCCTGAAGACCAAATTATAGAAAGGGCCATGAAAACTTCCTGTGAAGGAAAGCAACCAATAGTCCTATCTACTGTAATGCCTATGAACCACAACAACCAGTATGGTATGGGTACAGAACTCTATGGGTACAGAAAAAGCAGGCATGCCTTCTTGGTAATTAAAAGCTCTATAATTAGATTTAATTCCTAATTAACAAAGAGGAAATCATGCATCTTGGAATTAGTTATTGAGCCAGGTACCAGAGGCTGGTGAAATCATGGATCTTAGAGGAGAATCTACACCGACCGCTGTACTAAACAAGCATAATTCCTAACAACAGTCTAGACATTTGTCCTTATGCTCATAGATAAGTCTGTCTCACCCCTCATTGAGGAAATTTCTCTTTGTATCAGATAGAGACCATTACAGAAAACCACAACTCTTAAAATGAAGAGCTATGGAGTCCAGTTGTGACTGATACGTCTACAACACAGCTCCTGCATCTAAGGCTCAGGGCAATTGCAGACAATGGGACTTACTGGTTGTAAGAGACAGGAGAATGGGAAGTTTGCTGTGAAACTGTGTCTGATAGAAATGTCAGAGAAGCTACACTCAGGAATTCTTACCAACATGGCTGCCAAAACATGATCTGACCAAGGAAGGCACCAATGGACATGTTAATGCAGGAAGGGGAAAGTTCATGAGGCCCAAACTTTAGACAAAGAACTATAGGCAACTAAGGAGTGCTGAAAGCAGGAGAGAGAGTCTTCCTCCAGGAAGAACATACCAATTGATTATCCAAGACTAAACGATCAACCCTGAAAACACACATACAAGTAACATTATCCACACTGAGCAGGCTGTGATTTTGTATTTAGAAATACACACACACACACACACACACAGAGAGAGACAGAGACAGAGACAGAGAAAGAGAAAGAGAAAGAGAGACACACAGAGAGAGACAGACAGACAGACATATATGTAACAACAAATAAATAAAAGAAGCCATGGATTTTAAAAAGAGCTGGAAGGTAGAGTACTACATAGGAGGGCTGGAGGGAGGAAAGGAGAGAGATAATGTAATTATAAAAATAAAAATAAAAAAAATACTCAAAACAAATACCCTGCCATTTCTCCTAGTCCTTCAACTTAGTGTTGTGTATCGACTTTATAGAAACCTTTGACATCTAACCCGTTCCTGTTTCTTTTATGTGGGAAGCCAAATATCCAACAGTTACTTGGAACCTTTTAATAATTTTGTAGGAGGATTTGGTCTCTTTTTAATTCCTTATTTATAGGTGGTCAGCTATATTCAAATGTCTCTTAGTTTAAATATATGCTAATATAAACTTAATCCTATATTATGTCTTTATGTCTAATTTATTGTGACACTTTTTCATTGAGTACCTGCTAATAAACATGATTACCATGTGTATACTTTGTGACTCCAAAAGGAATATGGGCTTTGAGATGCTAATGATGTGCATTAATTATGTACTTTCTTTCATAACACGGTACTAGGGAAAGTGCTCTATATGCAGAGTAGGTGTATTATGTTAGGTACAAAATAGCCCCAGTTAGCTGTGCCAACTCAGCATAACATAGAACTTTGTTCCATAGCTACTTGGTTCAGTGTGAAACATTTCCTCTTGGAAAGAGATAGAAGCTTCATAAGATTCAAGAAGTTAATGAAACTCATAAGGCTTAGGAAATCCATGACGGATAACAGACTCACAAGCTGAAGGGAGAGGGAAGAGATTCTCTTGGGTAGAACTGCCTGTAAACTGCTGTGCAGTTTTTGTGGGATGGATCATCACCTGTTTTTGGATGGGTCTTTCAGCACTGCATCTGGCCATGAGTTACTTACTCATGGTCACTCAGAGGAGTGGCCTTTCCTCTATGCTTCTGGACTTAACCCCATAAATGCATTGATTCTTCAAGCTGGTCTTGCATGGATTCATTTTTTTTTTTGGTATGTTGCAGGTGCCCTATCTGGGATAAATACATGGTTTTGTCTGCTTGTTTTATTTTTTTTATATCTCCCAGGAAGTCACAGAGTATTCTGTGACAATTTTCTAGAATCCACTTGATAACTTCCTCCTTATTTTGAATTTCAGGATAAGACAGGGGTCTGCAGATGACCTCAATGTTTTCTCTTGCTAGAAAAGTTAGAGCATGCAGCAATTTCATTTTTCTTCTGAACTGCCAGATATTTGGGAGCAAAATTGAAGACACTCTTGTAGTTTCCAATACTGTCATGTAAGAGAAGAATAATCCTCACAGGTTATTGGTTGGAATCAAGCCCGACCACAGAAGACAGATGAACATGTGGAAAACAGCCACAAGTTCTCTACCATTTATCTTTGACTGATAGGCCATACAGAATGAGCACATCTCAACAGGTGACTTTGAATAATATTCTTGATTATATAGCATCTCTAACATATAAAGGCATATTTAGAGAAGGGTCTAAACAAAGGAAGACTTTTAGGGGAAAGAAATAGCTTGTTATATATTCCTCTTTACCATTTTCAAACTCATAGTATCTAAAATTATTCTCATAGGTAACATCAGATACAATCTTCCAGAAGGAATGCAAGAGTATAGTCTTTTTTTACATTTGTAAATCTGTTTCCTATCTTTAAGCAATGAGAGGGAGGTAGAAACCTCTTCTATAGACATTTCAAGTCTTCTGCTCACAATCACATGTACTTTGGGACAGCATACTCTGAACTCTTATATTCCACACAAATAGAAATCTTATCCTTCAGTTAGTTTTAGATGATCTTTCAGTTCTTTAAAAAAATCTTCAAATGATATGTTTAGCTATTTACCTTGAAAACTAAATCCCTTTTAAAATTGGATAGGGTTGAAATCTTTAATTCAATCAAGACCTCAATTGTGGTTTTTTTCATGGTTATATGCTGAATTTTCTCCCTCTCACACCAAGCTTCAATGGCACACTCAAGAAGACTTTTCTTAAATGTTCATGGCTAGCTAAGGATCATGAAGGGATATTTTCTATGGCAGAGAGATATTCAAACTGTACTGAACAGAAAAAGAAAAGAAATAGGAACCTCATGCATATACAAGGAATTTCTAGCCTTACACATATTAGGCAGCTTTCAGTCTCTGCAAATCACTTTAGACAAACCTGAATGGTAAGGCTGCTGCTCCCTCTTTTTCTTTTCACAGGGACTTGTCCTCTAAGTTGTTGTTTGAGTCACCACTAGGGAATGTTCTGGATCCCAAGCTGTGCTCCCTTTGGGATCACTTCCTCTGAGTTGAATTCCTCTCACATCTATATATTTTTTAAATCTCTCAAGGAAATGACTGTCCGGTTTTCTCACTCATTGTTCATTTGCATAGTCACCCTGGGAGGTCTGAGTCACTATTTTCCCACTATACGCTGTCAGCCTTTGTTCCTTCCTTATTCCCTGGTGTAATCTCCTCTCTATTCTTAACCTTCCTGTTCCAAATTTCCTGCTGTGCCTGTAGAGAGGGAAGCCTCTCTCTGGGGTTCATATTCTCTCTCTCTCTCTCTCTCTCTCTCTCTCTCTCTCTCTCTCTCTCTGTCTTTCTCTCCCTTATCCCTCCTCCCTCCTTCTGTCTCTGGAGTGACTGTGAAGAAAATGACAATGTCCTTTCTGCCAAGGCAAAGAGGATAAAAATGATCACTTCAGCTTCTCTGCACCTGCATCTCATTATATAGCATTTCATCTTCATACAAATTTTACCTCCAATTTAGCTACTGTGTCATGACTAGACTGTACCTATTAATAAAGTGTAGCTATTGCCTGTTTGTATATACAAATGCCTTCTTCCCTGTGTTACTTTCCTCTCCCATATTTGAGAAAACTTGCCCTTCTTGTCATATATTCAAACAAGACAGCATTCTGGGTTGTCCCTATTAACAGAATTTATCTTGAGTTCTGTGATAGCTGTATTTTTTAAACCGTGCCTTGAATAGACTCAGTGCCCTCACTATCATACATGAACAAAACATTCAAGGGCATTTAGCATGTGCTATTTGAATGACTGTAATAAGCAACAATTTAGTCAAATATTGAATAAAATCTTTACAATATCGCTGAAACACAACAGGAGCACTGATTCTTACTGTTCTCGATGTGTCAATCAAGATGCCTGCACAGTTCTGCTTAGTTTTTATTTGCTTTCTCTACCTGGATGGTGTGAGATTGGCCTGGGCACACAACCCAAGGTCAGCAACCTCTGGGCTAGCTTGTAACATGTTATTGCTATACTACTCAAAGATACTCTTACATACTGATTTCCTTTTAAATTGTATAATTTTTGTCCCATTAACTTGATCTCAGACTGCAAAGAAAAGAGAAACTTCAAAACTTATAACACAATACCACAAATTTTGGAAAGTGCCCTAACTATACACGTCTTAAGAAAAATTAATTTCCTAGATGATATTTTATTTCTGAAAGGAAATTACTAAGCTTAAATATCAACAGTAATTCTAAAATATGTTTCATTTTGCAAATGTTTAGAATGATGATCTTTGTAAAATTTGATAAGCATAGAAAACAACAACTACAACAAAACAACAACAACAAAAGAAAAACCATGACTGTTCCCTCCCCATTGGTAAACCTGAAGAGCACTCAACTGACCCAAACGATTTTCTTCTGACATTTAACATCTACCTCAGACAAAGGCTTTGTAAAGCTGCTCTAAGGTGGGCTCTGAATGCAATGAACAATTGCTTTAACTGATGGACAGTACTACTAGCTTCACTATGAGAAAGGGAAGTGAATTCTTCAATACCATTGTTTTCACATTTTAAGGAGCATCACAGATGATTCATTCACATTTCCTTGTGCATCAATTGCTAAATTATGACAAGTCATTGAAATATTTCAGTTTTTCATGTTCTCATCAGCAGTTCCCAACGAGCTCATCTTCTAACTTCTGAAGCAGAAATATAGTAAAAATAAAAACAGGGTGACTTTGGTATGCCCACATGTTCAATAAAGTGTGGTTTTGTCTTGAATGGGTGACAACTTACGTCTGAGGCCAGATGTCTGCATGAATATTTATTGTGTTCATCCTCATAGCTGAGCACTGATAGTTACCTACTTTACCCTAGTCTTTGTTAATTCTCACCTGCAATGAATTTTGCATCAGATAGACATACGTTTTTAAGGTATGGGTGGTGTGATTGCATAGTAGTAATGTAATAAATCGAATTGTTGAAAAGGTATGTTGAATTCCTAATCCTAGTATCTTAAAGTCTAATTGCATTTTGAAGTGCTTTATTGAAAATGAAACACATAAAGGTGAATTAAATATATATGGACATTGGGTATCTTATCCTATATAACTGGGTTCTTTAAAATAACAGTGGAATATAGAATAGAAGGTCATATGAAGGTGGATACAGAAGTTGGAGTTATGCATATTCAATCTATAGAATCCCAAAGACTACATAGAAACCAACAGGAGCTGGGGGTTGGGTGGGCCGAGAATAGGGTTAGACTTATTGACACCTTTCTTTCAGACTCTGGCCTTTAGAACTATGAAATAATGCCCTTCTATTGTGTAAGGCACCAAGCTTGTGGTGGTTTAATATAGCAACCTTGGGGAAACAAAGCCATAAAGGGATGTTTTTCTATATGAAATTAATACATTGAACAATGAAAGTCCCAATAGACAAACAACTCTGGAACACAAGCAAAATTTTGAAATAGCTGTATCTTGTACTGTCCATAGCTTCTTCAATACTTTGTATACAAACTCATTCTAATGAGTTTAAAAATACCTTTAGTATTGAATCTGGAGATAATGTTACATCCATATCATTTGAATCAAACAGCACAGAACAGAACAAAACAAATCAGACAAAACAAGAAACAAAATCATAAAGTAAAGGTGGAAATATATACAAGTAGCATTATACAGGTTGAGCAGCTTATATTTAGGAATATTTATTTATATACATATAAATATAGACATGTAACAATAATTAATAAAAAAAGAGGCATGAATGTGAAAGAGAGCAAGAGGGAATATGTGGGAGGGTTTGGAAAAAGTAAAGTGAGGAATTATACTAATATTGAGAAAAAAATAGATTAAAAATATATGTTTATATCTCTTTGTTCCTCTCTCTCTTAATTCTCTGATTTGGGATTTTTCTTCCAAAGGATCACAAAAAGGAATGTTCTAATTTAAATTATTTTACATGGTAAGTTAAAAAGCACATGCAAATATGTATTATTTTTTATGGTTGCATGCTGTGCATGTGGCTGCCAATAAAGACTTTGTTTGCATTTTCAAAAAATAATAAATTCAGAAAGCAATTTGGGTTTTTGTATATGTGAATATATGCATATGCTAGGTTGTATTAAAATTTTTAGCAACTGGTGGACATAGATCCTTGTTCTACCAAAGCAGCCACATCAAAGGAGTTGCTTGAAATTTCATACACATTACATTTATTTTATTTTATTGAATGTATTGTTGCAAGAATCAAACAGACAATACTTAAAATAAAACATCTAAGCAACTAATGGAGCACTCAGGTTATGCTTTATTTTCTCAAAATATTAAGCAGGAAGGATGGCTTTGCCATCCTGAAAGTCCTTTGAAAGGAAAAATATTAGTCTTTGTGGCATATGGTGTCTAGACTGAATCCTACACCCACATATATGGAAGACTAACACATGATGACTCCAAGAAAAAGTTACATTGTTCTGAATAATTATAAATACAAAATTAAATGTTCTGTTTATATTGCAAGGTGATCTGAAGTTGGTAGAGGTGTAAAGCTAGGCACAGACCATGTTAGGTGCTTTAGCATTTCCAAATAAAAGATTTTTTTAATTAAAAACACTCTACAGAGTATAAATAGTTCAGAAGTGTTTTTTCTCAGTAAGTAACTTACACTTTAAAATAAAATGTAGAGAAAGGCCACGTGTCCACTTGGTTGCTTCTGGTGTTTGTAAATATGAACTCGAGTAAGTTTCTACATGCTCTAATCAAAGTTGCCAGTTAAACATGCCATTCTGAGTTTATCTTTTTATCCTCGAAATGGAACCTTGGCTTCATACATTAAAGACAAATCTGCCATCGAGCTATATTCTAGTTCATGATTAATTATTAATATCTGAATATTGGCTATCAGAGGCAGGTAGGGGAAAATCTCTAGGGGGAAATCTAAAAGCTTTGTGCATATCAACTACTTCAGGCATTTGAAATAGATGCATGCATTTATTACTCCTGAATGGAAAGAAAGAATGCTGAGGATGCAAACCTTTAATTATGTGTATATACAATTTAATGAACCTTCAAAAACTAAAATAAATAATTAAACCAACTGTATCATACTAAATTTTCCCAATAAGGAAAAATTCCAAGTTTATCCATAACATCAATAATATAAATCAGTCTGTAGCAATACATAGCATGAATATAAAGGCTATAAGAACACATTTTATTTTCTCAAATTATCTTCTAAAGATAGCACTTAGGGTAGTTTTCAGAACACTTTGTAATTTTGAGTTTATATAAAATATTAATTACTACTGCAGGTTCCATTTATGTTCAGCTGTTTGTGAGTTCCTTATGTGTGTCTGAAGAGTGATTCCTCAGCCACCATCCCTTCCAGAAAGCAATGCCACCAAAAGGCTATAGACAGTTGATGGCATCGTTTCTGTGGTGCTTCTCATCTGTTCATTTCACGTGGAAGTTTTAGCTACCTTGCTCTTATTCCTGTGTCTTGATAAAAATATCATTTTCCATGGTCCTTATATTCTTTTTCTTGTATATGGATACATATATACAAGCTTGTTCATGTTCATGCAGGACACATGTGTGCATTGTGTCTAGATGCCAGAGGACAACCTCAACTGTCATTCCCCAGGTGTCATTGCCTTTTTATTGAGACACACTCTGTCATTGTTGTAGACTTCACAAAGTGGGCTAGGTTCCTGGGAGCTTCCTCTATCTCTGCTTTCTAGTTTTGCGATGCATTACCCCATTATCTCTTAATTCACACAAGGCTGGAATAAGAGGATAAATAGTAGCTAAGTAAATGCTTACTTCATTATTTACCTAATAGGTCTTATTTCCTGCTGTAAAGAATTTACAAGGATATGAGTGATATAAGAACAGAAAGATACTTTCTAAATATTAGTTCCATTCCCAGGTGAATCTAGACTTACCAAATTATTTTGTCATCTTCCCAACTGTGTTACATAAGTTCTGGTAGACAACACCATAGAAATCATTCATAATTAGGTAGAAAATTGATCTAAGTAAAGTTCCCCTTCAGATTTAAGAAGCCAAAATGGTAGTTTGTATTTTACAGCTGCTTCTGCAATAAAGCACTCTGTATTACAACTTTTTTTATTGAATCAGATGTTGAATATGTGCTTAGTTCTGCTTACATATTAGATTAGCTTGTATTCTAGCTACAGCTTTATGTTTAAAATATAATATGCACAGAGATATGTAAAATACAGACACTAAAACAGATCAGAGCAAAGAAACATCCACTGTAATCCCTCAAGGTGTAGTGTATGGTGGTGAGGACTTCACAGAGACCCCAATTTAGAGCCTCTTTCCTGTCACACGTAGCCTTCCATACATTATGGCCATCCTTACTTTGCTTCACCTCAGTTTTCCTGAATATAGAAGCATCCTTACATTTGCTCTGCCTTCATCTATAAACAGATGCAGGCAGTCATCATGCTGTATGTACAGTTTCCCTTTGTGATGATCATAATCAATCATGCCCTACCTGTTCATCCTCATTGCTGAACACTATCCTGTTTCTTTGGAACGCCATAATTTCGCTCTTCCATAATTTTTGAATTGTAGTGATATCTTCTTTTTCAGTGTTAACCTTGCTAATATAAGCAATCCTTTATGAATATTCAGTTGTGTAAAATCAATAGTCTTTCTAAGGTGTGTGCCACGAACAGATTTGTTTTATCAATTGAATGTATAAAATTTTCATATAGTAGGAAGTATCTAAATATTTTGTGCTAATTGTCATTCCCATTCTAGCATGGGAAAGTTTTACTGGTCACTATTTTAGATTATCTTTGTCATCTATCTGTCTATCTATCTATCTATCTATCTATCTATCTATCTATCTATCTATCTATCTATCTATCATCTATCTCATCCTTGTCTCTTTGTCTATCATATATCTCATTTTCTTGAGTAATTGATTTTAAGTTTTAGCTACTGTGAACATTGGTCTGAGCATAGATACACAGGCATAAATATCTCTTTCAGATCATGTTTTGGGCATATACTCTGAAGTGGAATTTTTGGATTTCAAAATAAGCATATGTTTACTGTTTCAAAGATCCCACACACTGTTTCCAAGGCTACTGTGTTGTCTTACATACACAGCATTGGAGCACCAGAGATCCAATGTCTCCACAACCACAGAAACACATTATTTCTGGTTTTATTTCTTGATAAAACACGCTAGAGATATAAAATTGTACCTATCTTCTTAGAGTCCTATTCATATCTTTGTAATTAGTGACATTAGTAGCTTTTGGGCTTATCAGGCATTCATATGCCTCCCTTGGAGAAATGTTTATTGAGTTTCTTCCACCACTTTTGAGGTCCCTTTCTACTGTTTGGCAGCTCTGAGACCCTGATGTCTCTGCTTTTTCAGGAACCACTTCCTTTCATTTTGCTGATGCCTATACAATTTCTCAAACATTTCAAACAATGATAGCAAATTCTGGTCCTGTCGTTGCATCTTTTCCTCAAACAGAACCACTCAGCTAATTTAGTATCAACTATTACATTGATTCTCTTGATTTCCTACAATTGTCTAGTCTATTGATGGTGCCACTGTTGTCTATGAACATTTAAAGCATATTTTTGTTCTGTCCAGTATGACATCTGGTGCAGAAGTGCAAGTTTCTCACAAATAGATTTATTTACTATCAGGACATCCCCAGCAACTATGTTGCTGACTTGCTTTCCTGGAGAATTGATCTTAGAGTAGCCTTAGTTGCGAAACATTGTCATTAAATGTTTTTTTTTTTCCTCACTAGTCGATAGAGCCAATTTCAGCATTATCATTAACATAATTTGCCCTATTAATCAAGAAAAAGGCATCAACTTTCTAATGCTGATAGTGTTTCAATGAACTCACATCGACATAATTGGTGCAGTTTTAATTGTCTTCCCATTTCTCTTTTTAAATTATCTTGTAAAAGCTGTCTATTTAAGTGAGAAGTAATTACACATACTGTACTTTTTAAAGTTGATTTATATTATATACCATATCATTTTAGATGTAAATGTACAATCCTATATTTAAATTAATTGAAAATGTATTATTACTCTGTGTTAGCTTTTATACTTATGTATTTCCTTATAATCATCTATTGGTCATATAAGCCTATAGACTTATACTGAATATGGATAGCTTCCTTAAACTGATAACTTGAGAAAATGGCTCATTGTTCATATTCCTCTTGCTAATGAAGCTGAAATTGTTTTGGAATGACTCAGTAGTATACTGTCATTAAATAAGATCCTGCCAGTCTATCAGCATTTTGGCAATACTGTTGTTAAAGATGAAAAAATATCATAAGTCTATAACTTTGAAGACTTCACATTTTTAACAAATAGGATGTGTCAGTTACTTCTTTTCTAAGAGATTTTTTCTTGTAATTTTCAGAAGGAATCAGGTTGTAAAAGAGCCTACATCCAGGCAAATGAATTATACATTTTGACTCAAGTGGCCCTGCTAAATTTTATACTGGATAAGTAATAAATGAAGACACTAGAATGGAGAAATATTAAGGAGACAGTACTTTACCCTTAGAAAGAGCATTCTGCTGGTAGAAATGGACATGGTTCTATGCAGGTATCTAGAAAGCTAAAATGCAGCACAACTATTGTGAATTGTAAGAAAGTGATTAATCAATGTGCATAGTGCTGTTTGAGCCGGCAGTAGTGTTCATTTTAAGTGAAATTCCCTCACATATACTTTTATACATATTCTTTGACAGCTTCAGAAGCAGATGTCAGCATTTTTATGATTCTTTTCATTAATACACCAGTTCAATGACAACAATTGTCCAAATAAACATCTCATTGGGTTTAATTAATGATTACAAATGTGACCCCTTTAAGAGGGAAAAAGAAAATATTGTACCAAAGATAAGTTTTGTACTATATGTTCTTTGACATAAAAATGTGTGCTTTGAATGAAAACTAAATGCCTAAGCTTACATAAATGGTGTGACTTATACCAGAAGAAATCTCTTCTTTCATGTTCTAGAAGTGCAAAAACAAAACAAGCACCCTCTGTGCATCTCTGAGGCTTTGGGCTAGAACTCTTCTTTGCCTCATCCTATGTTCAGGCAATGACCAGCAACCTGCACTCTCTTACATGCCAATTCCTCACACAATATTACCCTTGTCTATCCTTGTTTTAGTCACCTTTTAATAGGACTACAGCCATTATGGATTAGGGCCTTGTTTAATGACCTTATCTTAAATAGATTATATTTGTTAATCTCCACAACACTCCTCTGCAAAAGAAAAGAGATCACATTCCTACTTGCAAGGGTTAGGATTGTGACAAATGTTTCTTGAGAGGCACAATTACTGAATCACTGGGGTCCTACTTCATCAGATGGCAACTTATAACTACATAATTTTTTTCACTCGTTTCAAAAGAACAACTTTATTATTAAAAATGTTTTTGAAATCAACTAATTAAGCCTTCCATACTTACTTAATGAGGGAATATTTTTAAAAATTGGATTTGTCTTCAGTATTTTTCTTCCATCAACAAATTAGGCATAGGATTGATAGGAATTTTCAAATAATGAAGAATACTGTTTGGTAGACATTAAAAATTATGTTTTTTATTAAAATCACAATATTGGACACCCTAATTCCACTGTAGTGGATTTTTTTTTCTTCCTGGTACATTTCATAAGCACATAAGACTTATCCTCTCCAAAGGTTATTAGTCCTTCCCTCTACTTCTCTTGAGCTAAGCCTCCTAATATTTATGTAGTGAATGTCACTGATATACACCAGGATCACAAGCCAAATATGAGAGTCATCTAGGAAGCTAGTTTTCACTGCCTCTCTACACATATGCTCACCAAACCCTGCCAACGGTGCTTCACAGTATCCAGATCTGTCCGCCACCTTTTAAGACATCTTTTCAGTGTGACTACTGCAATTACACTATAGCCTATATTCCCACTGTCACGTTCCTCATCCACTAACTTCTCCAATTAATTTAAAAAAAAAATCAAGTCACTTATCTCTCTTTAAATGGGAAAACTCAGTATTTACTGTTACTATTTCACCAAGGACAAAAAAAAAAACCAAAATCAAAACAAACAATCAAAAAATGCATGGCTGAGTTAACAGCACAACTCTATTCATGAGGTTGTCGTGTGTGTGTGTGTGTGTGTGTGTGTGTGTGTGTTTTAACAGATTAAGTAAGTATATCATTGAATGAGTGACTTGAACAATATTTGTTTATAAGTCTAAGATTACAGTACCAATATGTTGAGTGACTGATAATACCTTATTACCTTTATTACCTGGTTAATAGAAATACCTCCCTCTTATATCTTAATATAACAGAGGTAAAAGAAGAGAATGGAATCACTTTTGTTTTAATGTTTCCTAATCCTATTCATGAAGATCCATCCTCATCATCTAATTATCTTCAGAATATCTAAGTTCCTGGGCTTGAGACCTGGCTCAGAGGATGTGATTTCTACTTAAGGTTGATGACCTGTGTTCAGATGCCTGGGATCTATGTAAAAGCAGAACAACATAGCATCCACATTGAAAATCTCAGCATGCTACTGCTAGGAGATGGGAGGCAGAAAAAGAAGCATGGCTCACTGCTGTGGGATATCTTTCCCTACGCTGTGTGTATGTGTTGCTCTGATTGGTTAATTAAAAAAAAAAACAAACAATAACAAAAAAAAAAAAACGCTGATTGACCAGTAGTCAGACAGGAAGTATAGTTGGGGCAAGGAGAAGAGGAGAATTCTGGGAAGCGAAAGGGTTGAGTTACGAGTCGCCAGCCAGACACAGAGGAAGCAAGATGACAAGGCATAATTAAGAAAACGTACCAAGCCACATGGCTAGAGATCAGAATTATGGGTTAATTTAAGTGTAAGAGCTAGTTAGTAATAAGCCTGAGCTAAGGGCTAAGCAGTTATAATTAATATAAGCTTCTGAGTGATTATTTTATAAGCAGGTCACATGACTGTGGGGGCTTGGCAGGACTGGAGAAACCTTATGACTACATTTCACAGGCTAGTACACAGTACTGAACAAGAGAGACCTTGTCCAAATAAGGTGGATGGCAAGGACCAACACCTGAGCTTGCTCTCTGAGCTGGAATGTGTGTGTCTCTCACATATGTAACATACACAATGCATACACACACAAGACCTGACTTATCTGACTTCCTAATTAATACCCTCACACAGGGAAATAGGACACAGTATGTAAACTTTTGTGAGGTACACAATCATTTAGTCTATAAGATCTACAACAACATTTACTTTTTCTTCTCCAAAGTCCCAACATGCCCAATCATTTCTCCAAAAGCGGAGAAGCACATCATACCCACTCTTCTAATTTTTTCCTACCCAATAATACTAGTCCTTGTTTAATATTTCCTATCAATTGCCTGGTTTAAACTCATTATTAATTATCTTGCCATCCCTTCCCTCCTTGTTACATGTGTATAGTAGTTATATTATTTTTGTGAAAAAAAATATACAATGTTTACAAACACATACTAACTAAATGGAGCAACAGAATTTAGTGGTTGGACCCTGCCATAGAAAAAGAAGTGGAACTGTTAGGTCTTTTTAGAGTTACAAAGTTCCTATTTTATCCTAAAGCTATGCTGAAATTCAAGAGCATAGCTTTGCATTGCATGGAATCTTAGTAACAATGAGACTCTTAGAAAATGTGAATCTAGCCTTTTGCCAACTATTGAGAAGAAGAACATTCTTTTTATAGGGTTCCTGATTTCTTGAATATTTTCTCTTTTGCAATAATAATAATAACCACCATCATCATCCTTGGTTATCATTTGAGAATAATACACCAAATCCCAAGAGAACACTGGAAAAAAGGAAATTAAAATATCCTTTTTCCCACCCAATATTTTGATGTTATATGACCTTCAGTAGATTTCAGCATTTGCTTTGGCAGGCTCACTTTCCATGAAGCAGAGATAATACCTACCACACAGAAGGTTCTTAGAGAGCAGGGCCTCTATGCTCCTAGAGTCTTCCACCTAGCCTGGGAATAGTCCAAATGATGCCTGATATTCTTGTTATTCTTTCTACCAAGAAAGACTTTCATACACATAATATAAAGAAGGAAGATGAGATTTGGTAAAGCAAAGTCATAATAAAACAACAATATACCAGGCTCTGCTGACTCCCCAGAGGAGACCTTGCCATGAAGAAGGTGGGAATGGGGGTAGGTTGAGGGGTAGGCTGAGGGGTGGGAGGAGGGAGGACAGGGGAATCTGTGGTTGATATAAAACGAATAGAAAATCTTAATAAAAACAGAAAAAAAGAAAAAATAAACTTGAAGACAGTTTCTCCAGGAGCATCATTCTTACACAAATCTGAAGGACAATTATTTTATAAAGAGAAACCTTCTGGGTCAACTAGACAGCTTACTGCCAAGCCTAATGGCTTGTTTAATTCCCCGCGCTCACCTGGTGTAAGAAGAGAGTTGACTCCAAATTGTCATCAGACACGTGGCACATGCCACCCAAGAAGAATAAATAAAAGTTTAAAATAGTGGTACTATTTTTCTTTTTCTCTTCTTTCCCCTCTTCTTATATGTCCCCTTTTCTATTTCCCTTGATTCTTCATCCTCTTCCACCATTTTCCTCCTCTTCATTTTTACTTAGTAGCACAAGATGGTCTCAAACTCCCCTGTCTCTGTCCCTTGAATATTGAGACTCTAGGTCAGGACCAACTTTCCAGATGATGACCAGCTTATTACAGTGAGAATTTAACATGTAAAAATAATGGAAATGAGATAGTAGACTTTTCAACATGGAAATCTAGTAGAGCTGATATAAGTTCTTAGCTCTTTAATTAGTCTGTTTAATTACTGGATATCCACAGTCTGATTAATAACAGGTGACATAAGTGTCTCACTTCATACAAAAGACATGTCATGGTCTTCTGGTAGCTATGTGTTGGATTTTTCATTTTTTATCCTGTCCTACCAGGGATATAGTAATTGTTACCGAACAAATCCCATTGGTCTGAATCGTTGGGGTATTAAAGAGGCTGTATAATTAAGTTTCTTTTCAGGCCACTGTCTTGTGATACCACTGTGTATAATAGGGTATTTTTTAAGTTACTACTAAAATTAATGTTTTAATTGTTGAATTAAAACTCCATTATGGAAATATTGAAGAGAATTATGATAATACCTGTTGTATTAAATTTTCTCTGGCTGTTTAACAAATGGCATAGATTATAACCTTTAGTTAGCATTTTTTACACGGTATAGACATCCAGGCAGGCTTGGTTGGATCATCTTTATGGTATTTTCCAAGGCCAGAATCAATGTATAAGACTGCCTGGCTCTCTCCTATGTCTCTAGTTTGTTTGTCTGTTGGCAGAATTCAATTCCTTACTCGACTCTGCTTTGATTTCTTTTCTGACTGTCAGCAGGAGGATGTTCTTAGCACCTGTCATTCACCACCCTACATTCTTAGTGTATTGCCTGCTTCATAGAATGAGTCCTCTACTCTTCATTGACCTGTCTTCCCTAACCTGCTGCTAAACAGAGTTCTCTGCTTTCTCACAGTTCAGTAGACTAGTGATTAGATCACACCTCCTCTTGCTCAAATTTTACAATAATCTGACTTGGGAACTTTCTATAGTTTGAGGGGTAGTTTTAATTGTCAACTTGATATAACCTGGAGTCACCTAGAAAGGAATTTTCAATGAGATAATGCTTAAATCATGTTGGCCTCTGAGCATGTCTTTGGGAAATTGTCTTAATCATATTAATTATGTGGGAAGACTCAGTCTACTATGGGCTATACCACTCTCCAATTTGCGTCTTAGACTATAATAGTGGGAAAGTAAACTGATGCTAAACATGCATGCATTCATTCTTTCCCTGTGGATGTGATATCACTGGCTGTTTTAAGTCCCTGCCACCTTGACTTTGCTGATATGATGGACTACAACCTGGAATTGTGAGCAAAATAAAACATTACTCCTCTTAGATCTTTTTTTTCACAGTATTTTATGACAGCAACAGAAAGGAAATTTGGATATTCTCTGAAACATATAGATTTATGAATGAATGACTAGCAGATGGAATCTTCGGGAATAGGTGGGGCATTTTAAAACAACTCCCTCTAAGCAAGACACACGTGAATGACGAGAAGATAGAATCTTGGTTGCTTGGTGCACATGTAAATACCCTGTCTGTTCACTGTGACATCTCCACTAGTGTAGTCCTGGTTCAGCTCATGTTTGGATAGTGAAGTTGGTGAGACTTTATGGGTGTGGCTTCTGACATCACCAGGAAACATAGTCTCACAGCAAACTCCATGATATTCTGTCTCTTAGAAATTTTTGTTCTTTCTTCAGCACTGTTCTTGGATTCTTGGGTGCAAGAGTGATTTGTAGATGTATCTATTGGAATTGGACTTGTAATTCTGCATTTTTACTGGCTGTGGTCTTATATACTTATCTGTCTGTTGCAAAGAGGATCTTACCTGATGATGGGTGAAGACTCCACTTATCTGTGGATATAAGTATAAATGTTTAGATTGTTGCTAGGTATTATTTGGGTTTAGTAAAGTAGTGGTTGTAGGTTCTCCTCTGATATCCAAGACTTCATTAGCTTTGAGTAGTTAGCTAGGTTTCTTGTACCAGGCAGGATTCCTGTGTGTTGAGAAGGCCTTAAGTTCTAAACCACTTAACTGACAAAAACAGGTATTTAGTTTGAGGTATGCAGTGAAGGCCTAACAGAACAAAGCCTCTGTTACTAGGCTCTGGAAATGGCACAGAGCCAGGAAGGAGTGGTGAGCCCTGAAGCAGGAGTATTGATCATTATTACTCGTTGCCAGTGGGGTCTCAAACAAGTCTCATTCCTCCTGTCACACTGGTCATGGGTCAAACTGCAGTTCCATTTATTCTGTAGCCTTTTCTTCTATTCATAGGATATCAACATCAATTTTTACTACATGTACTAAGAGAAACAGGCCAGGCAAAATCATTTCCACAGTGCCACATACTGAACAGCACGTTTACATGACCAACAATATTGACCTTATGCACTGAATAAAATACAAGCATAAGTAAGAACATTTATAAGAAAGTCATGTCAAAATATGTACATTACC
This sequence comes from Peromyscus aztecus, assembly GCA_902168405.1. Classification (NCBI taxonomy): domain Eukaryota; kingdom Metazoa; phylum Chordata; class Mammalia; order Rodentia; family Cricetidae; genus Peromyscus; species Peromyscus aztecus. The sequence goes on from CABHPQ010164204.1 coordinate 23,415, forward strand.
TTCTTGAGATTTATACATCCTTTCACCTGCAATTTTGCACACATTTAGTTACAAACAGAAGGAAATACATGATTCTGGGAATCAGGGAAATGTGAGGATAATTTCATTTCAGTCTCTGACCCCTGTCCTATACCATGTAGATCATGCAACCTCTAAACTCAATTATTCTCATTGGCAGCTTTCTGGGGTTCACATTGAAATAGTCAAATTTTTAATAAGATAATTTATTCCTGCCAAATAATATTAGATATTTCTGATATTAACATCGTGAATGCACTATACTTGCCATGTAAACAGCACCATTGATGGACGTCTAAGTGGGAAGTGCATTAGGACAATCAGCAGTCCTATTGCAAAACTATTTTTAATTACAGCTCTTTAAAAATAGCTGCTACAATTACTCTGAAGCTGACAGTACTCAGAAGACAAGCTGTGAGGGGTTATGCTAATCAGAACCCTCAGTCCAATGAGGTATCACATCAGGCTAACGACAAGCATGAATTAAGTGCCTGAAGTATGAAGCCTCGCATCTTAAAAATTATTGTTGTGGTTATTTTCAGGAGTTTAGGTCAAGGATAGAATGTACTGCAAACTCCCTGGAAAATAAAATGATGGTGTAGTTGAGTAAGATGGGGTTTCCAAACATTTACTTTTGGGGGTGGAGGAGGAGATCTGTCTTCTGTGACTAGTGGTTGCGTTTCTGCACCTTTTGATTTCTTACTGAAATGAAACCCCTGTAGCTATGTACCCATGTGGGCAGTATGCACAGATCAGTCCCATGAGTTCAGTACCCTAACGGGACTGACCGTTATGTCAATAGAGAGGATATTGCAGCTGTATTTTTTCTTTTTGCATTAAAAAAATCAAAGTACTTCAGTGTTTCTGTTGTTTTTGTTTCTTCATTTGCTGAAGCCTTTATCTTCTCATGTATGGAATGACTTCTCTTTTCTTGGAAAAATATCTCTAATCTTCCACAGTGCCACTCTAGTACTATACAGCTAAGACTAGACCATTTTGTTAGCCCACCATGAACCCACATCAATTTTGCATAGATTCCACTGTGTTGCTTTATTTAAGTCTTTTTGTAATTGATAATTGGCATTACTTAGGTGTACATACCCATGAAATACATATGTGCCAACCTACAAGGCCATACTTCGGTGCCTGTGTTTGTATCTTCTTAAATGTAAGTTCAAGTGCCTCAAAATTGTGTGAATCTTGTCCCCCCTTATGTCTTTATTTTAATTTTATTCTTCATTCATTGATATGTTTAGAGTGATACAATATTTTGCATTTAATAAATAGATGTATAATGACTTTAATAATATGGCATTGCAGCAGTGT
>CABHPQ010164204.1:33999-52172 GCA_902168405.1 Peromyscus aztecus
CTCTCTCTCTCTCTCTCTCTCTCTCTCTCTCTCTCTCTCTCTCTCTCCTTTGCTTCTTTCCAAGAAAAACAAAGCTAACTGCACTTATCTGACTGAGCATTTGCCTAACACACAATTTTGTTTTTAAAAGACTGGGAGTCACGAGATATCACTTGAGAATTCATTGTGTTCCTCAATTAGGATAATAATGGTTTTCTGTTATTAGAAAGAACAAATAATTGGCTACACTAAGAGATAGGAGCTTTAACCTTGTATTTAACTTAAATCAGTTCCAGACATAAAATGTGACTTTTCCCTGGAGGTTTTTAGGGTGGAGATGAAGAGGAGAACATCATGTTAAAAAAAAAACAAAAACAAAAACTCATTTTTGAGAAATGTGAAAATGTAGTTTTAACCCATAGTTTTCTCTTATTGGTCTTAAAAGAGTAAATGTTTTGTTTTCTAACAAGTTGAATTTAGCGAAAAATTCTTTTTAAAATATTAAGTAAAAAAGAAAAAGAAAATGGTATGTGATATCTATCCACCCCACCTGAGAGCATTCAAATCACTGGGTAAGCCATCCCTTTAAGAACAGTCATTGGAGAAACTCTACCTGCTGACTAATTCGTGAGCATCACAGGCAGGTTCATGCTGTTCAAACCACCGTTGTGCACTCCTAAAGACTGCAGCTTTCAAGGGTGGAAATTTATGGCTGATCAGTGTCTGGTCAGGTTGACAAGAACTCAAGTTCCAAGAACTGTCAATAGAATAAACAAAATCTATTGACTAATTATGTAGAGCAGATAAAAACAAAAAGATTCTGAAAGATCAATAAATTATCTGAAATTTGTTATATTGCAACAGTGTACTTATTTGACAAGAAACAATTGTATCTCTTTACAGGTACATTGTGATGTTCAGAATTTTCAAAAATAATATTTTCAGGATTATAATTACATTTCTCCCTTCCCTTTCCTCCCATCAAACCCTCCCAGATACCCCCAAGTGAAGTCATGGGTCTGTGATGCTTTTGCCTCAGCCTTCTTTGAGATGGGATTATAGGTATAGTTCAAAAGAATGAATTCAAAACTTTTGCAAATATGCTTGGGAGTGGGGTTTAAAACCTCTGTTTTTGTTTCTTAGGATACTATAATATATTCTTGAGGGGCTATGCCAATTTTCCTCCCAATTAATAAGGCACTGGAGATTATTTTTCTGTGTGTCCTTACTAATGGATGTCATCATATTTCTATTTTATTTATTTATTGATTTGTGTTTACACAGGGTTTTATCAGGCTGACTTGGAACTTGCACATAGCCCAGACTTGCCTCTAGTTTGTAATTCTGCTGCTTCTACTTCTGTCTCACAAGCACATGGATTATAAGTATGTACCACCGTGCCTGACTCTAACCTATTTGTTGTTGTTTTCAAGACAGGGTTTCTCTGTGTAGTTTTGGTACCTGTCCTGGATCTCGCTCTGTAGACCAGGCTGACCTTGAACTCACAGAAATCCACTTGGCTCTGCCTCCTGAGTGCTGGGATTAAAGGCGTGTGCCACCACCACCCTGCTGACTCTTACCTATTTCGTAATAGCTATTTTAACAAGTTTCAAGTGACATGTCACTGTATTAGCTTACACACTTTTTATGATTAGAGATTTTGAGCATTCTTTAAGCAATGACATGGCCATTAGTGTGATGTCTGAGAATGTCAGTTGTTAGCACACTTCTAAGGTCATGTTAATTTGTTTATATTGAGTTGCTTGTATTTCTTATATTTCAGACAATAGGTCTTATATGTGTTTCTTGTATTTTCTTCCTTAATCATGGGTGGTCTTTTCACTCTGTATTTTTTGTTTTGTTTGGATTTGGGTGGTGAAGGAACTTTGTAGGATTTGTTTAATGAAGTCCTAAAGTAAGGGTGTAAAAGAGTAATGAGTAGGTGACCTAAAAGAAAAAAAGTTCCATAAAAACAGGCAAAGGAAAAATCAATGAAAGAAGGAATCACAAAAAGGTCGTTGCTCAGTATCCCAACACACTGGAGAGCTCCAACATAACCCAAACTGCCACCTTTTTATTTCCACAATATCTGAGCAGAACAGGTGCCTGAGGACAAATGAAAGGGATGAGTGAGACAATCACACTTCATATGTACGGCAAATAACAAATGCCCTTATCAAACCAAATTTCAACACACATGGAAGAACTAAAGAGCATTAGCTATGAAACTCAAGATGTTTTCTGGACATCCCTAGCTGCTCACATGCAGTGCCAGAGATGTGTTCATGCTCTCTGCTCCTCTGTTCCTTTGATAGTTACAAAGTAGGAAAAATTTCAAACAATAATGCAATTCTGTTCTTTCATTAGTATAATCAAATTTTTTAGGTTTTTATTTTAAAACATATTTTAATTAAAAATAATTACATGACTATCCCCTCTTCTTTCTCCCTGCCAATCTCTCTCATGCCCCACTACTCCTTCTCAAGGTGATCGCCTCTTTTACTTTGTAAAGTATTGCATATAATCACTATAGAAAATACTTTTAACATTCTGATAACAGGAAAGAGAGTCTAGAAAACATTAGCAGTTTTTAACATTAACATTTATGACACCCTTGCTCTTTAGTAAAGATAACTCATCTGTAGATGTGTAGCGAAGCTAATGTTTGACAAACACATTGGGAAATTCTCTTCAAAATTGTCATTGAAGTTTTTATGGAGTTATTTTTCTTGAAATAAATATATGAAGGTTTTTATGAATTTCTAGTCTTACCAACTGTGTCTTCTTTATGCATGGTAGGCTGTAATTTAAAACAATTGAAGACATTAAAGGAAAATCTATCAAAGTTCAGCTACAGTAGGAGTTATTAAAATGACTCAACTGATGATCTTCATTGGCATAGGTTTATTTCATTAGAAGCGTTATTTACCCATATTTTGACACTGAAAACAATTTCTAATGGTTCAGAAATACAATTATGACAGCAAAATGTACTATTTTTTACATGTCAGTCATTACAAATATTTATAGTATGTTATGGATAAAACACAGCGTATTGAAAATTACCCACATGCTGTTATTAAGAATTTTAATGTGGTGTATATTCGCTTATATGTGGATGTTAGCTGCTAAGTCTTTGATAAGCATGCTACCATCTGTATAACCATAGAGACTAGGTGTAGAGTAAGGGACTGGGGAGAGGAAATGGTCATCATAGGAGATGCAAATAAGATAGTTATAGTTGGACTGGGAGAGGCCTGGAACAGGAGGATCAAATGGGGAGGAAAAAGAAAGAGGTGGATAAATGAGGGAATACAGGGAGCCACAGCTAAAACTAAGGACCATTTGAAAGGCTGTACAGAAATCAATACTGTAGAAGCTTCTTAACATGTATACATATATGAAAGAAATCTAAATTGGAATCACCAAATAATGGGGAAGACAAAGCTTCAACTAGACAGCTCTTTCTAGCAAAATTAATCTCTAGTGACTGTAATGGTTATATCTAATTGAGTTGTTGCCCAAAAGGGCCCTATAGAAATCTCCAACCAAACCAGACTACTGCCGAGGCTATTCAGTACTCTCTACAAATGTATGGTAAGGCCCTATTGCTGAAGGACAATGCTTACATAAGTCACTGAACACAGAAAAGTCCAGTTGATGCTTACATAGAGCTTTCACCTCTACTGACTAATATTAATGGTATGGGAAGGTACTCTTCACAGTACCAGAGAAAAAAGAAAAAACCAACCCAGCTATAAACCATGCTATTTGCAATGTCTCCCTTCCTGCAAGATACCCTTGCTCAATAGTGGCATAAACGTTGTGGAAACATTCTTGAAATTAAGGCCCACTCCATGAGATAGAATTCATGTCTGATAGTGCCTAGGTGAATAAGAACCTGAGATTAGATAGGTCATGAACCTAGGGGAAAACCAAATGCTACTGTTTTGCTGAATGACTGCTAGTGATACTCTGATATACTTATGGATTGGTGTCTTTCTCAGTCATCATATCAGAAATGCTTTCTCTTGCAGTACATAGGAACAAATACAGAAACCCACAATTGGACAATATGCAGAGAGTGAGAGACCTTGGAACATCTAGTGCTTAATGGATTATCCCAGTCAAATCCTTTCTCTCAGGGCTCACAGAACTCTCTAGAAGGGAGACAGAAAGATTGTAATAGACAGTGGGGCTGGAAGACACCAAGGAAATAAGGCCTTCTAGATACAATAGGACTGTCAAGGACTGACAAACATATGACCCCACAAAGACTAGCAATATGCATAGAGGGCAGCACAGGTCTAAGACAGATGGGGTCCCAGCTCTGAGAGGGGAAGCAGACACAGTGCCCATCTCCAACCTAGAAGCTATGTCCAATTGATAACCACTTGTAAAGAAAAAGTTAATTTTTTCCATCAGAGTCTCATTGCATATAACATACTTAAGGGCAGGCCCCATGCCTAGTATTAGATGGCCAACATAAAATAAATTCAATGGTACTTGGGGAAGTTTTTGTCTCACAGTCTTTGTCTGAGCATTTTCTTTCTTTTTTTTAATTATTAAGACATTTTCTATTAATTTTACATATCAACCACAGATCCTCCTCTCCTCCCTCCTCCTGCCCCCTGCTTTCCCCCTCCCAAGCCCACCCCCTATCCCCTCCTCGGAAAGGGTAAGGCCTCCCATGAGGAGTCAGCAAAGCCTGTTACATTCAGTTGAAGCAGGACCAAGCCCTTCCTCCCAGCATCAAGGCCGAGTAAGACGTCCCACCATAGGTAATAGGCTCCAAAATGGTCTGGCCATTTTTTTTTAACCTTAGAGATCTTTTGCTTATATATTACAGTTTCCAGATTCATTGTTGTATCTTTTTGTGTGTGAAAACACATATGTCTCAGCTTCTATATGTGATTCTTATGCGTTTTCTTTGGCTCTTTTTTTCTGATTTGTTTGTTTTGTCCTATTCTGGTTTATTTTTATTTTAGACGATGATGATGATGATAATAATTAGATGATGTTAAATGCCTCTTTTTATTCTAATAACAAAAAGAAGGAAAGGGTGTGGATTTGGGTGTGGGGGAAAGTGGGGAAAATCTTAGAGAAGTTGGAGAAGGGAGCAATAATCAGAAAAAATGAAAAAAATCTATTTTCAATGAAATATAAAATTGAAAAAATATTTGATGTGATGCTAGTTAAGAAACTAAAACAGAAAATCCAATAATAAAATAAAGTTCACTCAATGACTACCCCCAATGGCACATGTCCTCTAACAAGGCCACACCTCCTAATTTTCCCAAAACAGTTCCACCACCTGGGAACAAAGCAATCAAACACATAAGCCTATGGAGCCATCCTCTCATCATTTTACTGAATAATCTATATCTCCTATCCTTTTATTTTAAAATTGAGTATTAATTGTCATGGAATCATAGGGAATTTCTCCAGGTACCCCATCCCTCTGAAGTAGAAGCATTTTTTTTTCTTTGACTTGGAGGTGCAGACAACTGCTGTAGTGGAAGCATTTTCCCCATTGCAATGGGTTCTTCATATACATTGCTTCTTGTTTAAGCATAGATTAGTTTCTGCTTTGCCATGCCACATATACAAAAATGTTAAATGCAAGTATGCCTTTATTTAACCTACGTTTATTAAGTGATTTGTGTGTTGCTCATGCCATGTTAGATGAAGTATGAAAAGAGTTGTCAGTCAGTAATTTGCAAAGCATACCTCTGAGATTTATTTATATATTTTTTATATTTTATAATGCAAATAATACATAATTATGTAAAAAAGTGCAAAGTATTGAATGAGGCAGGTGTTGGTATGTCCATGATAATTGGGAATATCTTTATTAACAGAGTTTCATATTACTATTAGCCTGCAAGGAAATGTTCAATATAATGTGGTACCTGAAGAAATGGAGTGTTGTGTGAGAACAAGCTAGAGGGGTGGAGGACACCAGAAGAACATGGCCCATACAATCAACTAAGCAAGGCTCCTAGGGGCTCACAGAGGCTGAAGCAATAATCATGGAGCCTGTATGGGTCTGAGCTAGGTCCACCGCATATATGCTATGATTGTGTAGTTTGGTGTTATTGTAAGACTACAAACAGTGGGAGCAGGGGCTCTCTCTGACTGGTTTGCTTGCTCTTGGGGCCTTTTTCCTCCTGGTGGTTGCTTCATGCATCTTGATAAAAGGGTATGTGCCTAGTCCTTTTTTTTTTTATTTTACAGTACCATTCAGTTCTATATATCAGCCATGGATTCCCTTGTTCTCCCCGCTCCAACCCCCCTCTCCTTCCCCCAGCCCACCCCCCATTCCCACCTCCTCCAGGGCAAAGCCGCCCCGAGGACTGAGATCAACCTGGTAGACTCAGTCCAGGCAGGGCCAGTCCCCTTCTCCCAGGCCGAGCCAAGCGACCCTGCCTTGCTGTAACTTGTTAGGCGGTGTTCATTTGATATCCATGGGAGGACTGCTCATTTCTGAAGGAAAATGGAGGAGGAGTGGATTTGGGGGGAAAAGGGAGGTGGGCTGGGCTGGGCTGGGCAGAGTGGAGGGGAGGGAAGCTTCAGTTGAGATGCAATATATGAGAGAATAATTTTTTAAACAATCTGAAGACAAGAACAAGAGCTCTTCCTTAAAACATAAATGTACATAGCATCTACATTTACAGTACCTAGGTACTTACGCACTTCAAAATTGCTCTGTGTATTTAGCCTTTGATGTATATTTGACACTGCATAGAAATTCAGGAGCAAATAGTATTCATTTAGAGTTTGACTCAAAATATCATTCTCTTCCTTTTTGTTGAATTATGCAAAATAATACTGAAAATCGGGAACGTTTTGTTTTATCTTAGCCCAACTTAGATAAGAACCTTCTAGGAATCCTAAGAAATAATAAAATTATAATATGGAAGAGGTAAAAGGGAAGTCACAGAGAAGCTAAGGATAAATATATTTGTTACATTCCAGATGCCATGCTGTCTTTCACAGTGCATTCCTACAGATGTACTTTTTGAAATACTAAGTCAAACCTGGCTGCCATCTATCAGTGCTGCCAAGTGGCTATAATGAAAGGTGGTGATGTAATCAAGGCCCAGTGGACAAGTCTGGGAAGGACCTGTAAGCAAGAGGAGACTCACCTGAGTAGAGAGACTCGGCCAAAGGGAAAGAGGTGGAAGCAGACTACTCTCTTACTGCTCTACTCCTCATCCCTAAAGTTCCACTGCTGCTTACTGCCCAGACGCTTAATCGTTTTCTTCAGTTAGCTTCTCTCCATTGACTCCAGAAAGACCCCACCACACACTTAGGCAATTATCCTGACCTGTTTTCTCACTGCAATTTGAAAATAGTAAATGTACTTTTCTGCCATTGACACCATATTCCCCTAACAGGTTGGCTTGTGTAATTGTTGACACTTTTAAATAGAGAAATTAATTGATGCCATCTGCCAGTGACAATCAACAGTGTAATGAATGTCTTCATGCAAGATGGAACTTGAGAACCACCACACAGAGTAGAGTGAAAGGGCTCTGTTTGCATTGGTGTATAAATAGTTACAGAGGAAGTTCTGGGCAATTGTTCTCTACCTTAGAAAGGTTTGGCAATGGTTGGCAATTATGCCATCAACAGCTTTGGCTTTATAAGCTCCTAGTGATGACTGGCTGTAATTTGTTAAATATTCTTCGGAACAAGCTAATTAAGTAGTTACCTCTGAACAATCAAATTCAGAGATGGTTTGATTGTTACAATTTATCTAAATTCCTAAGTCCTTTCAAATATTTTAAGATAGAGTTCTCCTACTGGAACTCTCAATGCAAAATTTAGAAAATAATTCATCCTGAAACAATAAAATATTGCATGAGTTATCTGGGTGTTGAACTGTGATGTTAAGACCAATAACAAATATGAATAAATATACTCTTTATTGTTTTATTCTGTCTTTAAGCATTACTGATGTAACTCTGGACTATATTATGATCATTCATCTTATTCATTGCTAAGCATATAGGAAGAGTTTATTCCTTGATGTACAGGAGGATAATTCCTCTTTTTGGTGTTAACCCCTTCAAAGCTTCTCTTTTCTTTCTTTCCTTCCTCCCTTTATTTTTCCCAAGATGAAAGGGCTTAATGTCTCATTCTGGAGACAGTGCTGTCTCAAATGAAGCTGAAGTCTTCTGATTCTATAGAAAGTTCATCAGTGTCATTTCAAGGCACGTTCAAAAGCTACCACTTTCAAAAACAAATACAACAAAATGGGTGAGGCAAATGTCCTTTAAATTTTATCTGGTAATAATGAATGGCAGGTTGAGGGGGAGCCACTGAATAGCTCCCAGGGGCTGGTGAACAGAAGGTCTCCTACCCAGAAGGACATAGGACTCACCCTTTAATTCACTCCCTCTCTGCTTCAAAGCACTTGTAGCTACAACTGTAGCTTCAAAGGAACCCAGAGCCCCTGAGCTGTGACCTCAAGCAGACTTGCATCTCTGATGACCTGCAGAGCTTTGAAGTCCACTGGGGGTTTCCATGAATAAGGGGAAGTGGTACATTGGAGGAATCAAGGCCAAGATTTGCCAGAGAGAATTGCTGTCTGTCTACTTTCATAGGGAGACAGAGGTGGGAGGATAAGTGTGTCCTCCACTTAAACTTTGCTCTTGGCTCTATTAATTTTTGTACCTTATGATAAATGAATACTTAGTGTCTCTATAAAAGTTAAGAATGACTGTTGACTTTTTATTCAGTTATTCACATGTCATTCCAAGAACCTCTGAAATAGTGTGGAAAATTTTAAGTGTTTAATGGCATAGAAAATAAAGAAAGTTGAACTCCACATCCATTAAAATTCTACTATAACACATTGGCCTCTTGGGATTACCTGGTCTCTTTAGAACACAGTTTAATTCAAATATCCATTAAGAGTAGAAAAAAAATGTGCATTCTTCCCTCTGCTTTCTCATTGTATCACAGCAGAGATGTGAATATGCAACAAACAAGGAGGAAAGACAAGGATTCTGCAGCTCTGGGATTAGATGTGATAATCAATCATAGGTTTTCTAGTTCTGCCTTGTAAAAATTTTTAGTACATTTTTTGCATGGTTTGACTAATTGTAGGTGACTTATAGTAATATGACAAAAGGGTAAAGAGACACTGATGGTATGAAAGTTTTAGAAAGTGATAAATTATTTATTTAGTAAATAATAACAGAAAAATTCCACGTGCAAGTTTTAGGATGCCTACAATTATGAGTGCTATGGATTTAGATTATCAAGTTATTCCTCCACAATAATGAGCTGTCTTGGGGATAACAGACTAGAAATCAGCAATATTATTTTGTGGAAATGTTTTCTCTGCTTTGATTAGAAGTAAGTTTATATAGCACATTACAAATTTAAAAAGAGATCAGGAACAAAATTCAACCATGCCAGTTTTGATAACTGAAATTTATTTTGAAATGTGTACTCTTAGCTATATTATATTATAATCGGCATTTAACCTTAACATTATATTTGTGATAGGTTTGTTTTTACTTAAAATACTTATTTTTTATGTGTATGTATGTGTACATGCATGAGTTATATACACTTTGCACATGCATGTGTTCGTGGAGGCTAGCAGATAGAGTCAAGGTCTATGGAGCTGGAGTTGCAGGCAGTTGTGACCCATTGCTCTGGATGCTAGGAACTGAACCCTGGTCTTCTGCAAGCATAGCAAGCATTCTTAAGTGCTGAGCCATTTCTCCATCCCCATGCTCCTTTTTCTTCATTTTTGATTTAGTAAGACATTCTCACTATACAGTATGGACTGGTCCTGACCTCGTGATTCTCCTGCTTTTATCTTCTGGATATTTAAGCCTTCATCTATGCCCAAGAGCCACTTATTTACAAACAACAACAACAGACTTGCATCTATAAGGCATACTTTCTTATGTCAAAGAAGTGAAGTTCATCTGTGCAAAGCAAAGATATATGGAGCAATAGTGGGTGATGAGCAATGGTTGAATACAAAGCAGTTCATATCATTCATATCCTACAATGAGACTCTAGGAAATATTAATTTTAACTTGCTTTCCTTAATTGGAACAGTTGAAAAAGATAATGTGATGCTCCATATATCAGAAACTCCTATGCTAAACAGCAAATACTCCCATGCTTGATTTTTGTTTTTGTTTTTTGTTTTTGTTTGTTTGTTTTGTTTTTATTTTTCGAGACAGGGTTTCTCTGTGTAGTTTTGGTGCCTGTGTAAGTAGAAGGAGTATAGTCCTGGGAAAGTCAGGATCCCTGAACCCCACCCTTGGGGTGTATTGAGATATCTATATTCAGAGTAAGTGGAAGAACTGTCTATGGGATCCTGAGTGGCCCACTGGAGTTTCTAACCTTGGGTTCCACACTTTCAAGTAAGATATTCTGAGAATCAGTGAGATACTATATGTCATCAAAAATACTGAGAATGGCTGGGCAGTGGTGGCGCATGCCTTTAATCCCAGCACTCGGGAGGCAGAGGCAGGCGGATCTCTGTGAGTTCGAGGCCAGCCTGGTCTCCCAAGCGAGTTCCAGGAAAGGTGCAAAGCTACACAGAGAAACCCTGTCTCGAAAAAACAAAAAAAAAAAAAAAATACCGAGGATGAAAAATTCAAATTCAAGAATGCAAATCAAAATATTTCCTTTGCTTTGAAAAATAAAATTACTTGCTATCAAGAAATAATGACAGAAGGATAAGGAGATGGTTCATAGGAAAACTGTACGCTATACAAACATAAGAACTTTGTTCTGGTACCTAGCACCCATGAAAAATCAGGGCATGGTGATGTGCGTTTTTGCCTGTAATTCCATTTGCCTGCATTTATGAGGGCAGGGACAAGCAGATATGGAGCTCACTGGTCAGTCTAGCTAACAGGTGAGCTTCAGGTTCAGTAAGAGAGCCTATCTCTAAAAATAACATGGAAAGCAGTAGGAATAATGTGGAAAACATCAACTTCTATCCTCCATAAACACACACACACACACACACACACACACACACACGAGTGTTAACTTCCAGATGTATATGCACATATCATGCATATCACATTCATACACATAAGAAGCTATGACAGAAACAATACCAAATTACTCATATATGTATTGATTTTTCTCCATACTAAATGCATAGGAAATGCATTTCCTACATGATTGCCAAATTATGTACAAGTTGTTAACATGCTTAATTACTGAGAGATGGGGTTCAACATTCTTGGTTTTGCTGGCCTTGGTCAAAGTGGACATATTTCCAAAAAAGCTGTCTTCATTAGATGTTGTGGCATTTTGCCTAACATGTCCTATGGTGTTTGAATGAATTTTCATATGACTAATAAAAACGTATTTTTTTTCTGTTGGATATGTTTTCCTCATAATAAAATCTTCCTGTCAAAAAAGGGCAAATTTATTTTATTTTTGAAATACATTCCAGCTTGAAAATGAATCAGTGCCTTACTTTTTCCATGGGGTGGAAACACAATGTCATCATGCTTTTATGTTTTCACAGATGTTATTGTCTTTTTTACTGGATGTGAACCACCCTCACCATGTTTTGTTGCTATGTGTCTGCGCAGGTTAAAATTAAAAATCAGAGAGAATATCACAACTGCTGAAATCTCACCGGCTTACATTTTTAGTTTTAGTATTTTGTCAATTTTAAAAGTAAATGTTTGGAATATGCTTGTATTGAATGTCTCTGCTCATATCCTAAAGGACATTTGGGACAATACAAGCACTGTTTTTGCTTCCTGTACCCTGGGGGTTGATATAAGGCAATAATTGGTCTTGTTAAACAGTCACAGGTTGTATTGCTAACATTTGTATCCTTTCCTTATGATTCATACTCCTAATGGCAGTTTTTTAATAGATGGCACATTTAATTTACCTTCATGGAAATATAAGTATAAAATTACACATTTACACATTTTTACTTAGAAATATTCACTATTAAATATATAGCTGTAAGTACTCTTTGTTACATTATGCAAATAAAACTACTTGCTATTTACCTTATGAAAAGGAAAACTACACAGTCTCAAATGATGTGGCTCTTCCTGCCTTAGGATACTTTATTAAGGATGCATACTAGAGTAAGTGTGCAAGAAGCATGAATGTGTGCATTTCAATAGGACACAAAAATTTTCTACCATGGATCAATATATTTGGTCATAAATAGAAATGTAAAGGAAAATCACAGTGATAAGAACAATAAGACAAGGGTATGATGGCACAGAGGTATTTGAAAGATTTGGAGCCATCTTGTCCTGTTTCTTGGAATTAATGGTCTTTCTAAACCTCAGGCTCTTTGTGCGAACACCAGGTAGTTGATCATCCCAGCTTCTTGCCACAGGCAGGTTCAAATATCATCTCTACATTTTACTAGCCTTCAGATCTGCTTGAAAATCAGCCTTTCAAAGCCTCAGATGTGTCTGTCATCCATGGACGAAATCATCGTGGCACCCTGATTTTGAAATTTGCATAAAATGCATACAGAAAGTATGACACATGCTCTAGAGTACACACTGAGAGAAATCATGGAATAGTGCTGAGTGATCCTGACTAACAAAGACAGTGCACTTACTTGTTGTCAACTCAACACAACACAGTCTGCTGGACTCCTGATTACCCTATACCTATAAGCATTACAGGAGCAACTTCCCAAGAGAATTGCATCAGGTCCTCTGAAGAGTTCTGTCTAAAGCCAATGTTTTCTGTCCCCATCCTCTCCTTAGCTGTGCTCTCTGATTCAGTCTAAGAGTGGTGGTAACCATTATTGTCTTCAAATAAAAATCAAAGAATGGGGCTTGTTTTGCCCACTCTACAACCCTCGACTCAGACAGCAGCTGCCTTTGATGGCCACAGTGAAGCCTAGGCAGCTTCAGTCTTAGCTGAGGTAGGGGTTGACAGATTTCAAACATCGATATAGACATCTGGCCTCTGACATCCTGTGGCTGACTGACTCACTTGCCTATCTTTATTCCTTTTAAGCACCTCTACTTCCATGTTTTTACAGTACCTTGCAATGTGCCAAATAGGGCCCTGTGCAGTAGTTTTACTATGGATCTTAAGAAGTAGTTCTAGTTCAGTGGCAGAGCACATATGGGACCTGGATTTGATCCCCCAAATTGTAAAATATAAAATAAAACAAAAACAAAGGTACTATCCTACAAACAACCAGTTGCTTTCTGTACTGTGACTATGAAGCAATAATCTTAGGAGGTGGGGCCTGGTTGTGTCTTCAAACCTTTCACTGTCTACAGCATTTGTTTCCTTTCAGTGATTTGCTCTTGAAGGTTCTTATTCATGTTAGTTGCATCCTCAATTTATTTTGTGGTCTGAACACTAACCACTGAAGACAGCCTGTGGCCATTGTCTGCTGAACTGTTCAGAACAATCTATTAAATAGAATCCTGTTATTTTAAGAAGTCAAGGCCCATAATTCTCCTGGCATTTTTTCACACAGTTAATGTTGCCAAGACCCTGGGCATTGTTGGGTATAAGCTGCTGTGATAGCTCATGCCAAACTCTGCTTGCCTTTCAATTGTGGCCAATTTTTAATCCACTCTCCTATGCTGATGTAGATGTTCTTTTAGTTTTCCTTCCTGATCCAAGTGAGAAAATTCTAGACTCTCCAACATAACACAACAAAATACCTACATTGCTTATTTCAAGTTAGCTAATGCATAAATATTTTTAAAGTATTATTTTCTGCAAACCAACAAGTATAAGTGAGGTTATCATCCTTTTCTACAACTACACAAATAAATAAGTGTTGAATAAACATATCCAACTTTTCAATGAGGATTAAAAATATACCCAATTCTTTCTATCAATTCTGTATTTGCTTTGCCATTATTAGCTAATCTGAACACACTATTTTCATGGGTATTCGTGAGAGTGTATTCATTTTGAAAATACAATCTGACCATTTCAGACAGCTAGGTAGACCTTTAAGTATTTTTCAGCTATGCATTATTGATTTTATAATTTATCCGAAGTTTATACAAATCTAATTAGATTCATTTTGTCTCTTACAATAATATATTATTATGCCAAGAATGTTTATCACTGGCAAATGGGATTAGTAATTTATGTTGGATTTATATTTTACAGAGAAATCATTGGTCATTTATGATTTCTTCACCAATATAATTAAATTAAAAAAAAACCAAGGCAAACCAATAAGCTATTGTAAATCTCCCTGTGTTAATCAGTTTTCTATCACTAAAACAAATAACAGATAATCAAATTATAAAGGGAAAGGGTTTATTTTGGCTTAGACTTTGAGTATTCAGTTCATGATTGATTGGGCTCATTGCTTTGGGCCATTGGTAACACAATTTGAAGTGGATGGGAGAACAAAACTGATTAATGTAAGTGAAAGAGAGAAGAAAAGAGCTGGGGTCCCCATACTCACCAGAAGATGTGTCCCTAAGACTGGTACTTCCACTGTTTTCCATCTGCTAAAGTTTTCACTCATCCCCCAAGGGCACCAAGCTGGACATCAAGGCTTTAGCAAGCACCTCTTCTAGGAGCATTCATATCTAATTATATTTTTCAAAGGCTCTTAAAATGTGTAACAACAAGCTACTTAACTTAGTACCATTTATTTGACTCACAGTTAGCAAACAAAAATACAAATGTGAACAAAATTGAGAACCCAAAGAACCAATGTCACTTATCAAATCATCTCCTTGAAAATGCATGCACCTTTCTCTGGGTTGTGCACTCATGCACTAAAACATTGATTGCTAATTATTACCATAAGCACAACCCACAATCTCCAGCATTTTGTTTAAAAATATCTAACATAGAAAGCTCAAAGAATTGCCTTGTGAACTATGCTGTTCCAGCCACCTGGGTTTTATAATTAACATTGTTATCTCTATTTTCTTCTTATCTATTTTCTTCATTCTTCTGTCCATATTTCAAGCTATTACAAGTGGGGATTAAGAAGCTGAATTATCTAGTTTTTCTATCCATTAAAGCTTGGGCAGCAGTGCATTTGGACAGAAAAATGTATCAGTACAGTGCTGTGGGATGTTCTGTATGGCAAATGTGTTGCTAATAAAACACTGATTGGCAGTGGCTAGGCAGGAAGTATAGGCGGGGCTAACAGAGAGAATTAAAAGAACAGGAAGGCAGAGGGAGTCACTGACTGCCAGCCAGCCGCCAGGACAAGCAGCATGTGAAGATGCCGGTAAGCCACGAGCCATGTGGCAAGGTATAGATTTGTAGAAATGGATTAATATAAGATATAAGAACAGTTAGCAAGAAGCCTGCCGCCTGCCACAGCCATACAGTTTGTAAGCAATATAAGTCTCTGTGTTTACTTGGTTGGGTCTGAGCGGCTGTGGGACTGGCAGGTGAAAGAGATTTATCCTGACCGTGGGCCAGGCAGGAAAACTCTAGCTACAGTACAGCGACTGCTACAACCCACCACACAGACAACCTTAGGGTTTCATATAGATGCTCAGGAGTTAAAATAACAGGCATCAAGAAGTGACTCAGCTGAAATAATAGTTGAAGATGTTGTTTATATAAGAATAATGGATTCATGTTATATAATGAACCTCAACCTCAGCACAAATAGACATTATTCACAAGTCCACCATCTTTACAAAGTTTAAATATGGCCACAGAATCCTAGGCAAGGAAAGATGCCAGCATGGCATTATCAATGTGTCGTAGTATAGCTCACTAACTTGAAACTGCCACCCATGATATAGTAAGATGACTTTCTGCATATCCCAATAACTTCTAAAGCAGTTTCATTAAAGTGGTATATGTGATGTAGCCAGTAATAACCTTATTAGGAATAAAACATAAACTCAACAAGTTTAGAGCTCATGGAAGTCAATTGCATCACATACATTCCTAATTGTGCAGTTTGGGAATTCTCTAGCTTTGTTATTAAAGAACACAAGTTAGAGTTTGCATTATCATTTTAATCACACCAAGAAGTTTCACAGCCTGAATTTTTATACAAACAGTCAGAAACCCCAATTATCAACAAATGAAGAAAATAACTCAAGTTAATGTGTATTATATATACATTATATATATAATCATATATAGATGACTGGCTGTGTCTTAGTAGATACATGGTTGTGCAGGTTGTTGCAGGCTCAGTTAGGACAGGTGAAATCTTTCCTGTAAGATCCTAGAGTGAAAGTGAGAACAATAAGGAGGAGAAATGATGAGCAGATACAGGTATAGCCTGTAGCAGAATCTTAAAAGATCTTTATTAATAAAACAAACCTGGAGCCAAGTATTGGGGTGAACACTGGAAGGTCAGAGAGACAGAACAAGCCACAGCTAACCTCACCTGGCCAACTTCTCAGCTGATCTTGTTTCCTCAGCCTGGAGGCCTCTGAGTCCTCATCCAGAATGGGTCTCAGCTGAACTGCTGCTAAAAGCCTGAAAGCTTAACCAGCCAAATGCTTAACCACGCCAAATGCTTAACCAGCCAAATGCTTCTAGATTCTGGTCTTCACGCCTTATATATCTTTCTGCTTTCTACCACCACTCCCTGGGATTAAAGGCATGTGTCACCATGCCTGGCCGTTTCCAATGTGGCCTTGAACTCACAGAGATCCAGAGGGATTTCTACCTCTGGAGTACTAGGATTAAAGGTGTGAGTGCCACCATTTTCTAGCCTTTGTATCTAGTGGCTGTCTGTACTCTGACCCCAGATAAATTTATTAGGGTGCACAATATTTTGGGGAACACAATACCACTACAATAGCCTTTTTCTGAATACTGGATTTTGGGGGCATAAACATTGTTTAGCCTTTGTCACCTGACAAAAATCTGGAAAGCATTAAAATCCAGTGAACTTGATTTTGAATGTTTATTATTTTTTTCTTTGTGTATGTATGTGCATGTGCACGCATGGATGTATGTATGGAGCCCTGAAATTTATGTCCTGTGTCTTCTCTAATCACCCTTAATTTTTGAGGCATAGTCTCTTACTGAACCTGGAGTACACCAGTTTGATTCAATGAGGTGGTCAATGAGCCCCTGGGATCATCCTGTCTTGTTTACCCAATACTGAGATTACAGTCACATGTTACCATGACAGGTTATTTTCTCTGTGGGTTTTGGAGATTAAGCTTAAAACCCCATGCTTTCACAGGAAGCATTTTTATCAACCAAATCATCTCTGTAATCCAGTTTTTTATGTTATTTTATTCATTAATGTCTTACTGTTGATGTCAGACCAGACTACTGATTTTGAGATACTCTGAGCAACAAATGATGTGACTGAGAAAACAAAAGAGTTCTATAAGGAGAATAAAAGTTAACGTTTAAAAGTTTTGCAGTATGTTAATGGGAAATTAAACATATAGAAGATTCTTGGCCGGGCAGTGGTGGTGCACACCTTTAATCCCAGCACTTGGGAGACAGAGGCAGGCAGAATTCTGTGGATTCGAGGCCAGCCTGAACTACAAAGTGAGTTCCAGGAAAGGCACAAAGCTACACAGAGAAACCCTGTCTTGAAAAACCAAAAAAAAAAAAAAAAAAAGATTCTTGACATTGAACTGTGCTGTCCATTCTCTAACAGATTATACATGTGACATGTCAGCCATACACATCAATATATTAATCATATGTTGGCTTTTGGATGGAGTGAAAGCACTGCCTTTAATCTCAATTCTAATGAACCAAATTGATTCACCTTTAGATTTACTGACTATGTGGGAAATGGTGGTAGTCATGAGTGGCCAGGTCTGATGGTTGTCTGGATTCTGTATATGTAACTTGTACCCATGCCGTGTTTGCATAGCTGGGTAGCTTAATATAGAGAGTTTCCCTTTCTTCTCATCCTAAGAACCCTGAGGTCATGAGGAATATTATATTACCAAACAGCCTGTGGGGTCAGGTTCAGAAGCACCACATGCTTCCAACTGTGTCCACAAATACATTTGAGTGTTTCCATCATGTTTATGATAAAACTAAAACTGTCACATCTTAGAAGTGACCATTGAAGACAGATGGTATTAGGGACAATGGCATGAAGGCATTTTGTATTACTCTGGGTGGTCTGTGGTTAGCATGGCAGAGCATAAATACAATATGAGGAGCGGATCTGTAATAACAAATCTATGTGGTTGCTATACATTTCATGAGACACCATGTTAATATCAACTTGACTCCCCAGAGAACTTACT
>CABHPQ010164205.1:0-46351 GCA_902168405.1 Peromyscus aztecus
TATTGTCTCTTGATCAGCGATTTTATGATTGTCTAGCTCAGGAGTTTATTTTGATCCTGGAAGAGGAGGACATCATTTAATGACATTAAGAATGGAAAGAATATGGAATCATTTGGGTATATCCCCAAATGTGATTTAACTAGATTATATGATAAATCTATTTCTAGCTTCATGAGGAACTTCTACGCGATTTTTATTATGATTTTATCAGTTTGCACTTCCATCAATAGTGAATCAGTGTTTTCTCCTGTATCCATGTCAACATTTCCTTTCATTTGGATTTTTGATCTTAACAATTCATACCAGGGTAAGATGAAATTTTAAAGGAGTTTTAATTTGCATTTTTCTGATGGCAGAGAGTGTTGAAAACTTAAAAATTATTTCTCATCCATTTGTTTTTCTTCTTTTGAGAGTTCACTATCTACTTCCATGCTTAATCCTTTAAGTAAGTTGGTTGTTGTTTTGATATTTAGAGTTTAAAGATCTTGATACATTTTTCAATTCTAACATTCTGCCAGATGTATAGCTGGTAATGATGTTTCCCCATTCTTCATGCTCCCCTTAACTCAAATGGTGGTGCATTTTGATATAAGAAGATTTTACTTTCATGAAGTCTCATTTGTTAATTGTTGGTCTTAATGCCTTCAATACCAGGGTACTGCTCATAAAGTCTTTTCCTAAATGTTGAAGTGCATCTCCTACTTTCTCTTCTGCTACGTTCAGGGTATTATGTCTTGTGTTAATGTCCTTGGACCATTGGGAGTTGTGTGCAGGGTGAGAGATGTGGATCTAGTTTCATTCTGCTGCATGTAGCTACCCAATCCGAGAATGCATTTTGAAGATTCTATTCTCCAATGTGTACCTTTTGCCTCTTCATCAATAATTCTTGAATATAGTGATTTTATGCTTTATGCTAATTCTCAATTTTATTCTATTGATTTTTGTGTCTGTTTTTTTATGTCACAATCCTGCTATTTTTATTAAGATAGCTCCTTAGTATAACTTGAAATCTGGACTAGTGGTACCTCAAGCCATCCTTTTATTGCTAAGAATTTTTTGGCAATCTTGGGTCATTCATGTTACCATTTGGGGTTGGAGATTATCTGTTGAGTTTCTAAGAAGAATACATTGAAATTTTGTTGAAGGTTGCATTGAATCTGTAGATGGTTTCTGGTAGAATTAACATTTTTACAATATGAACCTTACCAGTCCATAAGCATGAGTCTTTTTATCTCCTGGTGTCATCAACAGTTTATTATTTGAATGCCTTAGAGTTTCACTGTACAAGTATTTCACTTTCTTTACAGATTTATTTAGTTATTTAATATTTTTCCTTTTATTAAAAACATATTTTTTTCTGTGTAATATATCTTCATTATGGTTTCACCTCTATCTACTTCCTCTATTTCAGGATATCACCCCAAATAAAGATAATTTGATTTTTTCTTTCCTATTTACATTTCTTCTATCCCCTTCTCTTGCTTCATTTCTCCAGAGAAGACATCAAGCACTATATTCAACTGAAGTGGGGAGAGTGGACATCCCTGTCTTGTCCCTAATTTTAGTGGAAATTCTTTGAAATTTCTTCATTGTGCACAATGTTTACCATAGGCTTACTGTTTATCATTTTTATTATATTGAGATATTTCCCCATTATCCCTATTTTTCTAGAAGTCTTGTATCATAAGTGGCCACCTGATTTTGTTTCAAGGCCGTTCTCCAGCTAGTGATATGCTTATGTGTTTTCTGTCTTTGAGTCTATTTATGGGATGTATTACATTTTTAAATTTTTATATCTCTGATGTTTCCATGCCTCTTTGTGAAGAAGCCAACTTGATAATGATGGATAATCTTTTATGCATTCTTAAATTAGGTTTTAAAGTATTGTATTGATAATTTTTGTATCTATGCTCAACAGAGAGATTTGACTTATAATTTTCTTATTTTGTTGTTGTTGTTGGGTCATTGTTTTGAGTTCCAGGTACCCTGACTCTGTAAAAAGAATTTTAAAATACTCTTTAGTTTTCTCTTTCAAGGAATAATTTCAGCAATATTGGTATTAGTTTTTCTTTGAAGAACTGCTAAAATTCTGCATAGAATTTGTCATGTACTGGTTTTATTAGTCAGGAGAGTTTAATTACTGTTACTATATCATGGGTCATTATTGGTCTACTTAGATTACTGACTTCATATTCATTTAGCTTTGGTGGATCATATATACCTAGAAATGCATTCATTTCTTTTAAAAATTTCAGTTTAGTATAAATGTACATATGCATATACATATATACACATATGTAGATATATGCATGTAAGCATATATACATGTATATCCTTATGATTCTCTGAATTATCTCAGTATCTGTTGTGATGTTTTCTTTTCTTCTTTAACTTTATTAATTTGAGTCTTCTCTATCTTTCTTTTGGTTAATGTGCCTATAGTTTTGTCAGTTTTGTTAATCTTTTCAAAGATCCAACTCTTTCTTTCACTGATTCTTTGTATTATATTTTTTTCATTAATTTCAACCCTGATTTTGATTATCTTCTTCCTTGTACTGTTTTTGGAGAATTGTTTGTTCTTGTCCTTACAATGCCTTCAGGTGAATCATTAGGTTGTTAATTTGAGACCTCTGAGTTTATTTTGTAGACACTTAGTGCTGTAAAATTTACATTTACAACTGACTTCATTTGAATCCCACAGATTTTGGTATGTTGTGATTTTATTTTCATTCAGTTTTGAGATACTTACATTTTCCTTTTGCTTTCTTCCTAGACTCAGTTGTTATTCATTGGTGTGTGGTTTATTTTCCATGAGTTGTGCGTCTTCTGAAATTTAAATTGCTATTAATTTCAAGCTATATTCCTTTGTGATCAGAAAGAATGCAGGATGTTATTCCAGTTCTCTTGCATTTGTTGAGACTTGCATTGTGTCCTAATACATGGTTGATTTTTTAGAAAGTTCAATGGGTTGGTGAGTGAAATATGTATTCTGTATTGTTTGGGCTAATGAGATATATTGCAAATGTCTATTCAGTCCATTTTGTTTGTGATGTAATTTAATTCTAATGTTTCTCTGTTTCTTATTTGATTGTTTATTTGTTTTACTTCTGGATGACCTGTCTAAAGGTATGAGTAAGGTATTGAATTTACACATTGTACTGTATTATGGTTATATGAATTTTTTATATGAAATTTGGTCTCCCTCTGTTTAGTGCATATATGTAGAATTATGACATCTTGGTGGATTTTTTTTTCATTCCTTGATGAGTATACAATGTCCGTCTTTATTTCCTGTGGCTGCTTTTTGTTTGAAGTCTATTTTGTCAGGCAGCAAAATGACTACATCTGCTTCTTTATTTATCCTATGATGGAATCTATCATTGATACTGAGGTATGTTTCTTAGAGGTAGCAAAAGGAAGATTAGGTACGTATATTTTCATAACTTAAATATTATCACTGTTAAATTACACTTTTGCACCTCTAAATATTTGTTTTCCTTTTACATATAAATATTTACAATATTCATTTTTTTGAAAAATAAATTATGGAAAATTTTAACAAATATATCTCTAATTTTAAGTAGGTTTGAATCCTTGCTGACAAGGACTCTAGGTTGAAAGTACTTGGTAGATGAGTAAATGACTGCTGAAGCCACATCTTTATTTCCTTGAATTATATTTATATGAATAATGTTTCATTTCATTTATAAATGTCCCTCAATCTACCATGATACATGTTAATGAGAAATATATCACAAATAAAAAATCCTGTGAGTGAAAGAAAACTACTCACTGAAAGAGTAATGATACTTCTTCTGTCTGCTCCCCTTTCCCTCCAAAAATACTAATTTACTGTTTCTTTCATTAAAAGAACATTGCAAGATTTCCTTGTCAAGGAAATCAGAGACTCATAAAATTGTACATGTTACAGTTCATGTCCAAAATCTAAATCAGCAATGTAAAACCATATAACTTTTAGAAATTAGATGGGAAAACTTACCCTGGGTTACTAAGCAGACAACAAGTATT
This sequence comes from Peromyscus aztecus, assembly GCA_902168405.1. NCBI lineage: Eukaryota > Metazoa > Chordata > Mammalia > Rodentia > Cricetidae > Peromyscus > Peromyscus aztecus. The sequence goes on from CABHPQ010164205.1 coordinate 4,030, forward strand.
GTTAAATTACTATTTAACCCCATTTAAACCATTAAAACAACTATTAATGTTAACAATAGGTAACAAATAGGTTCTTGCTGTAAGCACTCTGTCTGATATTTATGTTAGACTCTTTGCTGGAACCCTGACTAACTGGAGCAAAGGATTATCAATTAATCAAGCCAGACTTCCCTTATGCCCATTATCAGCCATTGAGAACAACTCGTGGACACTTTGAGGAAGCTTCATGATAACCCCAGCTGCTTGCTGTTGAAGCACAACTCTGGCTCCTAAAGGTACAACTACAACCATGATTCTTTCAGTTTGTGGTAGATTTTTTTTTTAATCACAAGCTTTGGGAAGTCTAGGTATCCCTGTGGTGCTTTCCTCCAAGGCCAGAGAGGTAGAGCACTTCCCTTGGTGGCCTTGCAGAGGAACTGTTGTAATTGGTATAAATGGGACAATAGCATGATTGGCTTGAACAGAAGTCTTCCTTTATGTGACAGTCTGTGTGATTGGTGAAAACATCCCTCTGTAGGGAGTGAAGGAAGCCCTGAATGATACAGTCCTAAGTCAATGTGTGCTGTTGACATGGGGACAGCAATGATGATAATCATAGAGCCTCAGAATATGGAGAAAATGCTAAAGTGTTCTCCCCAGGAGTGAAGTGTAGCTAGAGTTTTCCTGCCTGGCCCATGGTCAGGATAAATCTCTCTCACCTGTCAGTCCCACAGCCACTCAGACCCAACCAAGTAAACACAGAGACTTATATTGCTTACAAACTGTATGGCCATGGCAGGCTTCTTGCTAACTGTCCTTATAGCTTAAATTAATCCATTTCCATAAATCTATACCTTGCCACATGGCTCGTGGCTTATCGACATCTTCACATGCTGCTTGTCCTGGCGGTGGCTGGCAGTGACTCCCTCCGCCTTCCTGTTCTTTTTATTCTCTCTTTTAGTCCCGCCTATACTTCCTGCCTAGCCACTGACCAATCAGTGTTTTATTAGCAACACATTTGCCATACAGAACATCCCACAGCAGTGAGAGCCTCCTCTTCTGGTCCATGTATGGCATTGACTATGTGACCATAACTTTCTCCCCCCTGGATAATAACTGCCTGAAGACTGCTCCTATTGAAATAAAGTAAATCTGCCTACTTGATGCAGCTATATACCATAAACTCTACCTCCTTGTTTATCTGAATGTAATAAACCCACCACCTAGTTCAATTGTATGCAATAACCCTGCCTCGCTGTTCAACTCTTCACAATAAATGCTGAGCTTCCTGAACACTGATTTCTCCATCCAAGAGCTCAGTCCACCAGACACCAGCTTTCTGTCTGTGTCTCTGTGTGTCTGTCACTTCTTCATTTTCTCCCCATTTCTAGTCAGGTCCAAATTACTGAAAGAGCTTTTCATCTACCCAAAAATCTTATTTCAATCGAACAAACTAACTAATTAGTAACACAACTTTACATTGTTTAAGTATTTGTCCACCCTCAAACTGGTTCATTATTGTTCACAGCTACCTTCTTTTAACCTAGTTAAAATTATTGTGAATTTTGTTCTTTGGCTTGCAATGATATATTTTAGAACTTTAAAACATTACCATCAAGAACAAACAGAACCCACACCCACACACTGATCTTAATATATATTTGTTCAAATATATGAAAAATGCCTACAGCCAGAACATTAAATTTTGCTTAATAAGGAATTCTAAATATAAGTAGCATTTTCTAAACAGCAAGATAATACACATTTTCCACATGTGTAAAAGGATTGTTCTCTATCCTCAGAATTAGTGACATAAGTTCCTTAAATAATTATGGAGCATGGGTAGAGGCTCTTTTGCAAGTCTTAAATCAGTTTAATGAATACTGTCATTCTTCCAGAAACAACATATCTTATTTCAAAGGAACACTTATGATTATAATCTATTGTGTATGTTTTTGACCTTTTAAGTTCCTCAGCACTTCTTAGAAAGCTCTTTAATCATTCTGCATCATTACACATTGACCTGAGGCCACTGAGTCGCCCTAACAGATTATTATTGAGGTTGTCAACACATGAAAGCAACAACCGTTATTTACTTCTATGGATTTGATAATTCTGTTCAGAGAGGTTAACAAAATGACCTTGCAAAATCCATTGCTCTTTAGAGAGCAAGTTGGCATTTCTCTAATAAGGAAACAGTTATCTTAATGGCAAAGACCAATCTACTGGCAGAAATTCTTGTTCAAATTAATAGCTGACAGGAGTTCTTGTCCAAAATCATCCTAATTTCATGACAGATGTAACTCTGAATTAAATTTACATAAAACTTGGGACAGGAACACCTCAGATATTAGCACTAAGAGACCCTTGGTAAAGGGTGTTGCATATATAATGTATTTATAGACTATCCAGTGTGCCACTTGCAATTTTCTTATATGTAAACACTACCATCTAGCTATCCAGCACACCAGTGCAGGAAAATTTGCAGAATAGTTTCTTTCTAGTCTCCAGGCTTTTGGATATTATGATAGAGGCTTGGATGAGCTGTAGTAGTATATGTTGACAGAAAGTATGATTTAACCAGCCTAACACTTAAATGTGGCATCCTCCACATTGAACCACATGGTTCAATTCAATGCTACCAGATAGCTTTTGTGATACTTTAATTGTAAACACTATATACTACATAATACATAAAATACAATAAATGTTATTGCATATAATAAAATATAAATGTTAAGCAAAAATACATGTGACTTAGACCTTATGATTAAATATAATTTAGACAGAAAACACATTCATGGCAAAGGCAAAAAAGACTATAGATGGGATTGAGAAGGAGTTGGCTAAACAGCTGTTCCTGGTGAGATGGTCTGGGAAAGAACTTTAAGGAAATCTGCAGGTTTCAAACTGAGAAAGTTCTGGTGGTTCCCAAACTGGTAAAATAGAACCATTGTAGTGAAGGAGATCATTAATCTAACTTGTTTGTCATTTTTTTTGTTTCTTCTTGGAATTTTTATAGTATGTCTAAATTTTTTCCCAATGATACTCATTATTAGAAAAATATTAGCCGAGAAAAAGCATATTTTTAAAATATTGAAAAAGAAGATAAATAATTGGTTGGCATAAGTAAATGTGGGCACCTGCAGATATCAATATATTACTTCAACAGACTCTGGACATCTTTAAACACTTCATATGCAGTGAATGAGTGGATAGCTGTGGATATTTTCTCAATAAGACTGTAGGTAGTTCTCCTGTGTTCTTATACAGAATTAAGAGTCTTTAGCACTCATTAGTGAATAGCCAATGACCTGAGAGAAGTAATGAAGGTCAGTTGACAGGAGAATAGCTCAGTTCACCCTGTGAACACAGGTCATCAGGGTTCCACATACAAATTCTGGGCACAAGCATTTCGACTGCAGACTCCCAAACTGACAAATGCTCTTTGCTGTCACAGGCTGCCTGCCGCTCTGCTTCATGTACTCTTCAACCCAGGGTCTGTGCTAGCCAGTCAGGTTCTGTCTGGGACTTGGCTGGTTTTAGGAGTGAAAGTAACATATTCACAGGGAATCCATGCTGCCTTTTGAAGTGTTTGTCTGCCGTTTGCACTTACATTTGGTTTGCTTGGAAAATAACTTGCCTAAGGCTGACATAAATGTAATGGGGAAATAGAATTCTCTTCCAAGTTGGAACTATTGCATATGCAGATAAAATAGCACTTGCTAGTCTAGTGTATTGACATTTTCTATTTTTAAACTAAGCTTTCAAATTCCTAATACTCATTTCAGTTTTGTAGTAGGTTAGTAAATTTTCTTGGTGATTTTTTTCATCTATGTCCTAGGTGTTTGTTTCTTGGTGAAACTATTATGTGTTTTTCTTTTTCTTTTTAACAATCAGGAAAGAAACTAGCTTAGAAAAATGGCCTGAACTATTCTGTTTCTGAAAGGTTTGTCTAAAACTAAGTGATGGCTTCCTTCACAAAATAAGTGAAACCAGTGTTTTCTCTTGTAAGGATTTTAAAATGTTTTTCACTCCATTCATCCTTATGAGATATTTATGTTTTTGTGTTTTTTCAAATCACTTTAAAATTATATTTCTCTAGGGATTTATTCTCATGCCAACATACATTCTAATAATTCTATTTCTTATCAATACAATTTCTATATTTAGGATAATCTCAGTTTTAACTAATACAATTATTGATTTGAGTATTCTGTCTTTGATGATTATTTTCATAAGAAATTTTTAAATTTTACTTGTCTTTAAAAATGTATTATTGTCTTATTATTGGTGCATAGTGAGACCAAGTCTGAATAGATAGGTAGATGACAGATAGATAGATAGATAGATAGATAGATAGATAGATAGATAGACAGATAGATCCATGTGACAGGGTCCTGTGCTATTGTTCCCTTTGGGGGAGGGGGCCTAGTAGGCACAGTGTCAATGACACAGACTCCAGGAGAATATTGAAATAACAAGTTTAGTTTGTTCAGGAAGAGGCAAACCTTATATACCCTCTACCCCATCCTGGGGGAGGTTTGATGAATATGCATCTGCTGGTGTGCCATGGCTGCTTATTGGTCCAGGTCATTTCAGATCATGTCTCAGCTGCTGTTGCTAGGGTCCTTAGGCAGACCCAGGTTGGCTCTCAGGAAGTATCTTATTACTGGTTTGGGCTGGCTGGCCTTCAAGCCTATTAGGGATGAGTCATCCCACAGATCCATATCTTAAAATATTCTGTTGTATTGCACCATATTTTATACTTCTTATGGGAACAACATAATGTCTATGAGGAAATGAGGAATGATGGATGATGAGCCTTGTGACATAGCATTAGCGTACTGTAGTGATACCACCACAGCTTATCTGATACTGAAGAGAGCTACTAAATGACTAATTGAAGCGTAGTGTATAAGAAATGGATGTTGTGGAAAACACAATAACTCAAACTGTGAGAGAGAGAGAGAGAATAGAGAAGCATGGGATTTGTATATTCAGAAAATATACAATTTAATTTTTTTTATTTCTCAGATTTCCACTCAACACTTACAATAATGAAAAATGACATTGTCTAAGGCAGTGTTATTGTGTTGTGATTGTAATCCATGGCTTAATACAAAATATTAGTCACAACTTCTGTACTTTAGTGCATGTCACTTTGAAGAAAAGATTTGTGTGAGCTGAAGTTTTCTTATATATTATAGTCATATGTATCTTATATTGTATTCATGTATTTAATATACCATTTAACTAGTGCACATGATCCTACTAATATTTGATTAGTAATACTTATTGGTTTATATATGATTTCACTCTGGAGTTTGATTTATTTACTAAGTTTGTTAGAATCATCATATGTAATGTAAAACATACTAATTTGTAATTCTAGTTATACATCCCACCAAGTTAATTTTAGCACGTACAAAACTTCAGACAATTTTCAAGTCCATACCAGCAGAATGCAGTCATGTGTGTATGTTATAAGACACCTGGCAAGCCCTGGGCTACCCTTTCATTTTGGTACTTTTGCTTTTTGAAAACTTATTTCAGCTTTTTAAAAGTATTTCCCAAACAGGGTCTAAAATTACTTTCACATGAATGTAATGTTACAAAATCACCAGGGAGAACAATGGAAGGATGTGACATGCTTTAGTGAATCTAGAACACACAATTTTCAGGAAAAACTTATGAGTGGTTAATAAAAATGAACAAGTTTGCAAGCCTACTGGGTCCTTCACTGTTCCAAGTGCTTACATAGAATATAATGATGTGTTCAGACTTAAAGGAAATTCGGTATGTCAGAAGGACTTTCCCATTTTCTCAAGTTAAAAATTGAGAAATAAAGTTAGCCTGTCTCAGACCTCTAAGCCTTAGAAGCTAGTATGAAAAAAAAATCCCCAGAACCCATAGTCTTCACCACATTCACAATTCAGTGTAAAATCATTCTAATCCTAATCTCCAGGACATGGCTCCTATACGTAAATAAGAACTACTCAGATAAGTTGAAGAATGCATAATCTACATGAAAATCTACACAAGAAAATTCAAACTGTCTTTATAAAGCATATTTGACTTTTATAAAACTTTCTTGTTCAACTTCAAATGCTGTGCATAATTCTCTCTGTCTCTCTCTCTCTGTCTCTCTCTGTCTCTCTCTCTCTCTCCGTGTGTGTGTGTGTGTGTGTGTGTGTGTGTGTGTGTGTGTGTGTGCGCCTGTGTATGTATACCAAACCCTAAGCAAAGTGAAGCATAGGTGTTTTATAAACCAACTATGCACAGTTAAAATGATTTTCTTTTTTATGATTAATCCTCAAACGTGGACATCATCTCACCCAATAAACTGTATGGTTTCCTTTTCCCCTTGCTAAGTGTGGGATGGGGTGGGTCACACACATTTGAGCATGAACGAACGTGGAGACTTAAGATCAACATCAGGTGTCATCCTCATGTGTCCTCTCCAACCTATTGTTTTGAGATTCAGTTCACCATATCAGCTAGTCTAAAAGGCCAGTGAGTCCCTGGGAATTTTCTGTCACTCCCTGCTCAGGACAAGGATCTCAGGCTTATGCTACTGCACCCAGGGCTTGACATGCTTGTTTGGCATCAAATTCAAGCCCTCATGATTGTAGAGAGGGTTCTTTATCAAATGAACCATCTCCCAAGTCCTCCAAAATGTAAGCGTTTTTTTTTGTAATGAGGAAAGAGAAAATATGATTTATTATAGACTCAATTTTCCATTACTTTTCAACCACAAAGAAAGCCTTGTGCATCTGTCATATAAAAAGAAAATAAAGATTTGCCAAAAATAAAAAAACATGTGATAATACCAGGAAACAAAGCAGAGGCATATAAAAGTCAATGAACTGGCAGATCTTTAATACTTTACTGTGAACTTGGCCACTAGCTGTGCATGACTCTCTACTTGCCATATAATGTTTCATTTACATGGAATTCAAATGTTCCTATTTGAAACACAAGAGAAGTATAATTTATTAATGTTGTTTACTCCCTCAGTAACATTTGCTGAGATGAGAAAGCCTAGATCAGTGATTGTTGCACATTCAGAGGAAGCATTTAATGTGCAGGTCAGTGAGGGTCAGGAGTCTGTAAAGGAAATCATGCCTGAGTCCTAAGTATGAGGAAAAGTGAGCAGCAGGCATTATCTGCTGATTGTTGCTTGTTTCATGTCTTCCTTCTCTGCACATGAAAACATTTGGGTTTATGTTCATATGAACTCTACTACTGGTTCATTACAGGTATTCTGATGCATCATTTCATGCAGGTGAAAACAGAGGAAGAATAGTAAGTAATTTCTCCATACCCTCCCTCATATTCTAGTCATAAATCTTTCCTTACAGTGAATCACCTGATATTTCTAAATACAAAGTCACATGAGAAGAAAATATCTACTTTTAGAGGCAAATATTATATGCCAGCCAACTTTTGGGGAGATCTTCCAATGATATTGTGTTGTTCTGCCTCGGTGAATAACATGTTTCCCCACAGAGTGACCTTTTTTTTTCATTTTCAGCTCACTTATTATTTACCCTAGAAAAATTTCTTTTGTGGCACAGCCATGTCTGAATGGAATGGCAGAAGTCATAAAACCAGCACAGCTGTTTAGCAAAGATCCAGCAACGCTGAGCTGCATGATGGCCACTGTGCCACCTTGGGTTTTCATCTCCACCTGTTACATACTTGGGACACTTTTATTATTTGTACAATTTGATGATATTGGGTTGATGGAAAATTTCTTATGAATCATTTATCTTCTCCTAGGAATGCTGCTTCTAAGCTTCCCCAGGAAAGTCCTGAACATACTATTCCCCCCACTTTTAGGGAGATATCCTTAGCTATTTGAAGGTCTTTCTTATGCCTTGGAGGTTGTGACACATAAAGAAGCCAGAGGTCTCTTCATGGGGCTCTGAGACATTCTTGAAATATCTGTCCCTGTACTTACACTGGAACAAGATATTCAAAACAAAGTAAATTCAAAAAGATCAACAAGATCCGGTGGGCTAGAGGAGTTGGCCACAGTTCAGATTACAAGTCTCTTCCCACTGTACACTCAGAGAAGTGTGGGGCGTACAACTCTGCCCTACAGACAGACATACTGATGAGTAAAGTATGGAGTGGAAAGATGATAAAAGTATGAAACATCAGGACCTCCCTCTCTTAGAAAGTTAGCTTATGCAAAGCCACTATAATGTCAAATGACCAAGGAACAACAGAATGCCACGATTAAACATACAGAAAAAAAATCTGTAAAGATATAAATGGGAACATTGATTGTATTAGGCCAGAATTTGAAAACTGCAGCAGCTTCAGCCTGAGGATTTTTCCTGGGCACTCTGACCATTAAGAGTTAATAATACACTTCTTGGGACATCGCAAAATGCCCAGGGTGGTTGAAGATTTTGTTTTGGTCTAGTGTCCTTGAAGAAACCAAAGTTAACAGCCTGAGCACAGGCTGTCATATGCCTCTAGATTCTCAAAAATTGGGTTATGGGGTTAATGAGTAAGAATGATAACTTATTAATGATGTCAAAATTTGAGGGAAAATGATTGGAAATGATAACTCTATTCTGTCATACTTTATTAATGATGACTAAAAGATGAACAAAAAGAAGTGAAACACATGTCCAGAAACAAAAATGATATGATCTATGTTTTGGAACATCATGGATGTATCCCTGCTTACTAAACTCTGTATAAATAAAGAAGCACTCTGGCTGCTAGTGAGTCAGGCTGCAAGATTATCACAACCTTCATGCCTGGCCCACTTCCTCCCACCCTCCCCCCACCACCACCACACCGACTCCTTATATCCTCTACTAAGACCTGTCCCGCTGGGGATGACTCCCGTATGCTTCCTCTCTATTCATCTCTCCTAAAATGAAACTAAGAAGTATCCTGTATCTGATTCCTCTGTCACTGCTCTAGCATCCACCCATCTTCAGACCCTGCCTTCATCCGGAGCCGGACTCTGGCACTTTTGACTCTTTTCCTCTCCGCTTCTTCAGTCCTGGGGACTTATATCTGTTTTAAGTCTCTTGATGCCAACCCCAAGCTAATCTACTTTCTTTTATCCGTGTTGTTAATTTTCTTTCAGTTGTCTTTTGTTTTGCCTAAAACTATTGAAAGACAGTAACATCTAAGCATAATTTTACACAACCGGAACTAATGTCAAATGTGAACATTCAGTTTATAATTGCACATAAAGCCCAAACCTACGATCACACTAAAGACAAATAAGCAGAGAGAATCTGACCTGGCTTTAGATTTGGGGTGTCCAACTCTGAGTGATTGTGGTGCATGCTAGTAATCTCAGCATTTGGGGGCCTAGGGTGGGAGAATTAAGAATTGGAAGCCAGCCAATAATAAGACTGTCTCAAAAAGTATTGGGCAAGTAGTCAACCACTATCTGATTGGATTTAAGGCCCTCTCGATGAGACAGAAACCATATCCTACTCTGCTTGGGTGGCCAAGAACATGAGACTAGATTGACCATAAGCCTGGGGGAAAACCAAATACTATTGTCTGCTAAAGGAACTTAACAACAAAATGATGCCTAATAACACTTTATTATACTTATAAGTCAATGTCTTACTCAGCCATTATCAAAGAAGCTTCTTCCTGCAGTAGATGGAAACAAGTATAGAGATAAACAACTGGACAATGTGCAGAGAGTGGGAGACCTTGGAACACTCAGTCCTAAATGGGATGTCAACACAAAATCTCTCCCTTCAGGGCTCAGGCAGTTTTACAGAAGAGGAGATAGAAAGATTGTAAGAGCAGGCGGGGATGAAAGACACCAAGGAAACAGTCCCTTCTAGACACAACAGGACTGATGAACTTATGAACTCACAGACTGTAGCAGCGTGCACAGGGACTGCATAGGTTTAATCCAGATGAGGTTCCAGCATTGAGAGGGAAGTGGACACATACCTAATTCAGAAGCTATCTCCAACTGACAATCATTATGAAAGCAAATATTAATTTTCTTCAATGGAGTATCACTGAGTATACAAACCACAGTTCAGGTCATGTCTAATACCCACTGGTAGATAGCCAACACAAAGCAAACCCAATGGTATTTTTGGAAGCTTTTTTTTTTCTCATTATGTTCTGTCTGGGATTTATTTTTTTTAACCTTTCAGATCTTTTGCTTATATATTATGCTTTCCAGTTTTGTTATTGTAAAGGTTTTCTGTGAGTGCAAATGTGAGTATTTCTGTGTCTACATGTGTTTCTTATGCTTTTTATTTGGCATCTTTTTCTGTTTGTTTTGTTCTATTATGTTTTCTTTGGGTTTTTTCTTATTTTATTTTATTAGTTTTTAGATTCCTGTTTGCTTTCTAATGAGAGAGAGAAAGAATCAGTGTGAATTCAGATGGGTGGAGAGGTGAGAAGGATCTGAGAAGAGTTAGGGAAGGGAAAGCCATAGTCAGAATCTATTGTATAAAAAAATCTATTTTCACTAAGATAAATACATACATACATACATACATACATACATACATACATACATAAATAGCTAAATAAATAAGTAGACTTTGGATATCTTAAGGTATAGCCTAATGTAATAAGTGCATACTTATGATAACTTTATAAACTACTTTGTGTGTGTGTGTGTGTGTGTGTGTGTGTGTGTGTGTATACACATGCATGTGTGTAACCAGAAATTCAATCTATTCAATCTGATCACTGGTCAAAGTTTTAATTAAAAGCGATTAACCTTTTTCTTTTCTTTATTTGCCCTTTGTCTTTTCTTTTTTTAAAAAAAAAGAATCAAGAGAAGGGGTTGTTCTCTTTCTATGGAACATGTCTTATCTCCAGTAAGCATTTCTATAACTGCACTTTTGTTAGAATGCATAACTTTATTCTCCCTTGGATGGATGGTTTTTCTTTAATTTTTCCCATTAGTACCGCACACTGGCTAACAGATGTCTCCCTCGTATTCAACATGGCACTCTCATTTCCTTTAATGCTATCATTATTACCTGGGTGACTACAGTACAAATCCACAGTGTAGGCAGAATTCTGTTAGCATGAATTGCCTTAGTTCAATACACCCTTAGCTATTCGATCATTTCTCCTTTAGGGCTTACTGTTCTACAGAGAAGGTGATGATAAAAATGAAAACACTGAAAGGAGTTTACAATCTAGTTATGATTTCCCAGAACATTGGTTTAATATAAGAATTTGAATATATGCTTTCCCATTGCACTCAGAGATGTTATAAAGAACCCAGTGTTCAAATTGTTATTGCCATTATTACTATTACTGAGTTGAGACATTTGAAAATGTAAGAACTAGTTTAAATAACACATGCATCTTATAAAATTTTAAATCTACCTACTCGCCACTAAACACTAATTAAAGTCGCATATATACCTGAAGCTCATCACAAACAAACTGCTACACAGAATGTGCTGTTGAATGGGACAATGGAGGCTGCTTAGAGGGTAGAGTCCAGGAAGAGAATGGAATATTACCTCTGATCGTCGTAACAGAAGAGAGTGCTGGCACTGTCGAGGGCTCTGCTGCAGACCAGCTGCTAGTGAGAAATAAATATGGCCACGGTACCTCATGAACGCTCAGAGACATTGCCTGTCTTTTATTTTTAATGGTAGATTAAACAGTCTTACATCTGTATCATATTTAGTGTTAATGGAGTGAATGTATTTTCATTTTTGAGGTAAGTAAAAAATACCAATGAAATTAGATAAAGGGAGAAGAAATATGAAAGCAGCTGCTGAGGATATCCATATATGTTTTTTCCTGTTCAATTCCCAATATGATATTTTCCTGGTCACAATTCATCTTTATTTATTTGAACAAAAATGATAATATTTGGATTTTAGATGCACTTGACATTTTTTTCCAACATAGAGCATAGTATAGTGAAACAGAGATTCAGTGAACTCTTCATTCTGTTCACATCACATATCAACATGGGCAGAAATAAGTCAGGACCTCCACTTCTTACTATATTAACTATAAATGGATCAAACAACTAAATATGATAAGCAAACAAGCACAATTTCTAGAAAGACAGAAAAAGAAAAATGACTCACAATACTGTGTTAGACACACACTTTAAAGATAAGATGCTGAACCTAATTTATCTTTAACTCTCCATGTCTATTGTAGATGAATATGGCTTTAAGACAAGCAATTTATGGCCTTCTTGCAGATAACCCTGGAGTTTGCTGTTAAGGGTATATTCCTGAAGATTGGCAGGACAGCTGCATCTTGGTTCAGGGGTAGGAATATAGGGCAGTTATATCTCATTTTATTAAATACAGAGCATACCTGAGAGCATATCTAGTTTCAGAGATGAAAGCAGGATAAGCCCTCATAGTACTGTGTTCAGTCTTTGGATTTTCTCCTACTGCTTCTCTCAATCCCATACTTCATCTTTGCCTTATGAAAATTCTAGCCTCAGAGTTTTGCTGGGAAAATCAATGTTGCTTTCTCTATGTGGTTGCCTCATTTGCCAGGTATATTTTATGTAACAAGAAATTGCTCTATGAACTTGGGGATTAAAAAAATATATAACATTCAATGTCAAGGAAATTCCCTAAATAATTCCAAAATCAAATAGAAATACCTTTAAATTTCTAGCCATTTAACCATCATTCTATATGTCACTATATGGTTGAAATTTTTACCCTTTTAAAATTGGCTATCATAAAATAATATTTACTATATTATTTTAAACTGAGAGGAATTTAAGACCAAGAAAATATAGAGATCATATTATTTTCATAAATATTTAAAAAACATTTTTTATCCTAAATGCAGTGCATCTACTCTGGGAAATATGTCCCCAGCCATATACCAACAATCACAGCTCAATTCTTTACTTTCATTAAAACAAAATATCCTCTCAATTTCTAGTGTAGTTGGCACCTTCAGTAAAGAAAAGTTACCTTAAAAATAACAAAGTGAAATCACACTTTCAACATGTAAAGGTTATCTGGTGCCTAATGTAGTCACCACAGTATTTTCAAGTGGCTGATCTAATACAGTACTGAAAAGACAGTTTGCAAAAACTCTTAGTGAGGCTTTGTCTCAATACCACAGGAGACTCATTGCAGTTTAGCATGTCTGATTTTAAGAGAATAAACATTTGATTCTGTATTTTATAATTAAATAAATAGCCATTAATACTTCAACAAGAATCACTTTCACCTACACACACACACACACACACAGACACATACATACACACACAGATACACATACATACACACAGACACTTACACACACACACACACACACACACACACAGAGAGAGACACATACACACACAGACACACACATATACATACACACAAAAAAACTTTTAAAAGATTTCAAAATTTTCTGTGTATAATTAATTGAAAAAAAATTTTCTCATACTTTTGTTCTACTGAGGACTTATATTGAACCATTGCCCTATTCCATACCCATCCAATTTCGTGTCCTTCTTTTGAAAACCCACGAAGTCCAATATGTACTGTATAAGTACTCTTGGATGTATTGACCATCCAATGGAGACTGGTTGATCTACTGGTGGCCATATTCATAAAAAGGGTGATTTTCCCTCTCCTGTAGTTATCAGTTGCCAATAGACATTCATCTAGTAGTGAAATTTTGTGTCTACCTCTGTATGCTGGGGGGTTGTCTCTCTTGACGTAGGTCTCATGTGGGCTGTCACAACTGCCCTGAATTAACATGTGCGACTGCTCTGTTGTGTGTGGAAGTCATCCACCACCTCTGCTCTTAGTCATTCTGCCTCTTCTTCCACAATGATCCTGAAGACTTAGGAGAAGGAGATGTGATGTAGTTGTCTTATTTAGGGCTCAGCATTCCCCAGTCTTGTCCCTGCACCTTGACAGTGGATGTCTAGGTTAAGCACCATCTACTGGAAAAAGCAGCTTCTCAGATGAGTGTTGAGAGATGCGCTAATAAGTCATTAGGAATAATACTAGAACCAGTTAGCAGAATGAGAGTAGTGGTTTCTCCCCTAAGGTTATAATTTGTTTAGGTCTCCTGCATGCTGTCATATCTGCTGTGATTTCACATGTGCAATTACTCCTGATAATCAGTGCCAGTTGTGGGTTACAGCTTCTGGATAGGGTCTTAAATGCAATCAGTAAATAGGCAGTAATTCTCATATTCTTAGCATTAATCCAGTAGGTGATATTTCTGGCCATGTTGGTCATTGATGTAGCACATGGTATTCATGAATGGATAAGATTAGTGATTCTTCTGTTCCTCCAGTAGCATGCACAGCACCTTCCAGCACTATGAAATCTAATAGTAGGGATGAAGCTTCTAGGTGAGTATCACCTTGATTTCTTCATATTTTACGGCTGAAGTGTTTAGTGTCTTCTGCAATTGGGACTTACTGTCAAGTTCTAGAGGCTTCTAGGGAGAACATTGGCAACAGACAATAATGTTTTGGGGTCTGTAGGACATCACTGGCCAATAAATCCAAAAGTGCCATTCCTGACACTGACCTTTGTTGTTGTTGTTGTTATTCTGATAAGTTCATGAGCCTACTGAAACTCAAGACTAATTGACATTTTCTGGCAATGAATGGCCTCAAAAAGATATCTTTCTGCCTCTGCCTCTGCCTCTGCCTCTCTGGCTCTTTAGTGCTGATATTACAGGCATTCATCAGCAAATCAAGCTAACATTTTTAGTTCTTCCCAGGTACAGAGAAAGGTAGAGTACTAAAACAAACAGTAAATCAAAGAAAGGAAAGAAAAATCAAGTCAAGAGTACTTGTCTCATAGCTACCTTTAATAAATATTTATGTATTTGTAATCTACAAAAATTTCACAGTTTTGTGACTTTTCCTAGGAAATATAAAAAATGCTAATTACCACAGATATAGGACTGATGGAAGACTGAAGAAATCATTCCACCCATGTGCAGTTTGGTGATATAAGTTTATTGAAGTCACATCCAGGAGTATGAGTGACTCTTGAGAAGCTTCATCATAGAAAAGCCCACCCCAGAATGGGTAACAATTCAGTATATATAGTATTTTCCCATTAATATAAGCCTGACAGTCTAATGTGTGTTTGTTAATAGATTCCACTATAAACCACCTCTCAGATTGCTTATTTGAGTTTTACCAATTACTTCCTGATACGCTAACATTCTCTGCAACATTACCCCAATGAGGAGCTTTACCTTGCCAGCCAGAGTAAACTCACAGATGCATAGAGATCCAATATATCTTTGAGGCAATAATTTATCATAGAAAATGGCAAACTTTGTAAGGATAATGCATATATTTTTTCACTATTTTTGCATCTTTCTTCCAGTATATCAATTTAATTTATATTTCACTGAGTTATGAGTTGGCAGTATACTCTCATAATAATGTTGAATAACAGAATTACAATTTGAGTCATGTTAATGTCTCTAAAATATTTTATATGCATATATGTGTTCAAATAGATATATGTCCATCTCTACATTTTATATATATTATTGTTATACTAAATATCTTCATATTAACCAATGCATATCTATATATTGCTTCTATAGAACATATATGATATACTTATATACTATATATTAAATATTTATATATTCACTTTTATAGTTGGAACATGTAAAATTGGGGCAAAAGATGACCTTTTCTATATTTGTATTTTCAAATGCAAAAATTTACAACTCAATACATACTTATGAGAATATCAAACTTACTTAAAGATAATAAGGTATAATTAGTTAAGCAGCTGAATTTTATTTAGCTTCAAATTCAGTGATATATTTTACTATAAAGATAATTTAATATTATTTACTTGGATTTGTGATCATCTGTAAAATTTCCCAACATTCTGTTCTGTATCCCACGACACCTACATAGAAGGAAAACACAGGTTACATGTGACAATAAAGGCAAGACCACCATTAGAAGAAATGCAGCAGTGAGACTTCCAAAGCAGACTCAGTTCTCCCAGGTCTTTTAGGACAAGGAATATAACACGGTCAAGACAAATTTTATAATCGTTCCTTTAGATATGCATAGAGAAATAATGAAGAAGCAAGATTTTAATGTTCAAAACTATTGAAATATCATCAGATATATGTGCCTATAATTAATTATGACCATCACAATGCATTTACAAGATGCATGGGTCTGGAGAGTTGGCAAAATACTTAAAAGCACTTGCTACAATTCTGATGGATTTCAGATTCCAGAACTCATGTCTGATGGCTCACTACTGCCTATATCTCCAGCTCCAGAGGACACAGTGTCTCTTCTGGCCTCATGAGCATATACATACATGACATACACACACATACACAAAAATAAAAATGAACATGTAGCTTAAAATAAGCAAACACAATTCTACACTAGTATATATTAGTATATTACTATATAACTAACCCAGTTGTATTTTTCAAATTATCTGTTACTGTTATAATACCTATAATGTGTAATATCTTGCTTTATTTACATATGCATATTTCATGATAACTACCACTGAGTTTGAGACTGGCGGGCAAGCAGAGACTAATTGGTGCCTGAGTGATGGAGTTAATACGCAAATGTAAATAGAATGAACTCTAGTTCAGTTAAGATGGTCAAAGTACACTCATCACCAGAAATTTTAAAGGCTTTTAAAATTCCTACATTTCCTACAAATTCAGGCAGCTTTTCCAGCTAACATAATCAAAGAATTGACATTTATTTCTTTCCTCTCTGAACAGAACAATAAGTAAATATACAATATTTATTTATTCATTTTGGATAGATGGTGTGTATACATATTTATGTGTCTATACATAAAACACATAATGTATTACAGGGACCACAAGGCAGCTAGCCCCATGTCTCCCTTTTAACCAAACATCTCGGTGTTTGCATCAACTGTTAAATTTTTATACATGTCTCACTGATGCATGTGACTTCTATATGTACTTCCCTATTTTTGAAACTGATAACTTTGAAAAAATAAATAATTTAAAAGCATACTTTGAAAAGTATATACATCTAGCATCCTCAAACCAAAGCTGACATTGTAACTTAACATGCGTAAGAAATGAATTTTTCACGCCATTGTTGAGACAGAGCAGGAGGATAGGGGACATTAAAAAGGACACGTGAGGTTCAGGAGCTGCAGCACATTGAGTGTGCCCCTGTCTAACCGACATGATTCTCAACACCCTGTGTATGGAGGGTATCAGATGTCAGCTCCCTGGTAGGGTCACAAATGAGTTCTTTCAGAGCAAGCTGCAAGGAATTTATAGCACAGTTCTTTAATGTGAGAAATTCATGCTCGCTTGAGTTCTCCCCACTTTCCCAGCTTGTGCACTTGGCAGCCTACCACAGCATCTCTCACTGTGTGCCGCTCCTGGGCAGGATACCAGCAAGACAGCTCATGCTCTGCTACTTTTCACTACCACTTAACCCTTGGGGGATTAGCAACCTTTCCTGGGCCAAAGGCAAGCATAGGATAGCTTCATGCTGCTTTCTTCACCCCATGGCTTTCTCTTGCTCTTTTCAGCTTTTACTCAAAATAATAAAAAGCAGTGTGCAGTATAAGCTCATAGCCAAAGAGAAATTAAACGTATGTGCCTCTTGGTTTTAGAAACCCAATTTCACTGCATGTTATTTATCTTGGGGTACCCTGATTTAGATTTTTAGGGAAGATTAAATATACCTCTTTTAATATGAGAGAGGATCTTGTAATCATCATCTCCAAGTTCTTCAGCTTGTGCTCAGCTGAAAGTGGGAGTCTGAGACCTTGGGGGGTGTTTCTAAATGATTTATCTATTTCTGTGCAATTTTTGAGCTTCATGCTGTTCCTTCCCACTAACTGTGATAGCTTTTGTACTCTGAATTTCATGCTTAAAGATTTAATTCAATGTATTAAGGCAGGGAACTTAGGAAATCACACTTTCAAATCTTAAAATAAAATAATTTTCCTAACAGCCAATATGCACAGAAGTACACATGCTGATTTTCCTGTGGCTTAGCCATCTGAGTGCTTACAAAGGTAGGCAGCAAGTTTTCCAGGAAGGAATTCTGTGTGTGTATGTGTTTATATTTAAAATTGTGTATGTTTATTATGAAACTACTTCTTGACTTGAAGATAAGTCTGGAACCAACATTCATTTGTGAATCTTTATATAAACAGAATGGGGAAAAGCAAAATCATTGATACTATTTTTGTTTTTATCTTCTATCAGCTCTTTGGCAATTCTGTAGAATGTGTTTTGATCATATCCACCCCTTTCCAACCTCTTTCAGATGCACCCCCTTCCCTACCCACTCAACTATATGTCATTTTTTTCAAAACCCACAGAGTCCAATTTGTGCTGCCCACATGATCTCAGACCAATGAAGCATGACCAACTTACCAGGGGCTACATTCTTAAAGAAACCTGACTCGCCCTCTCCCAGGAGCTATCAATTGCCAATAGTTCCTCAGCTAGGGTAGGTCTTTGCATCCGTTTGTATTTTCTTTCATACTCATGTTTGGTCTGTCTTGAGCTTGCATAGATCTTGTGCATACTGTCATAACCACTGTGAGTTCACATATGCAGTGGCCTTGCAGTATATGGAAGATACTATTTCATAACTGTCATCCATCACATCTGTTTCTTACACTCTTTCTTATCCCTCTAGCTCAAATATCACTGAGCAGAGCACAGGAGGTGTAATATATCTGTCCCACGTAGGGCTGGGAATGCCACAGTCTTATTCTTTGCACCCTGAGTAGTTTTAAGTTTCTGTGTTTATCAGCATTAAAGGTGGCTTTGTCTCCACAATACATGGGCAAGCCAGATGGTCCATGGTGGGGAGTGATCTGGTGAAGTGACAAATTAAAAAAATAAAATAAAACAAAACAGTTTTTTGCCCTTCTCAGTAGTTCACACTGTTGGTGGCTCATATTCTTTCTATGTAGACACAGAGATGCATCTTCTCTTTCCATTAAGCATGTGCCTTCATGTACAATGTATGAATCATCTATAGATATTCCATCCTGAGTTTGTACACCTACACTTTTTTCCATTTTAACAAACTTTCTTAATTAACAGAGTACAGACATGATATACTTAATGTCCCAAATCAATAAGGCTAATTATTTACTGGATGGCTACTTGATAGGTCATATTATAAAGATATCTTGCCACTTTAGTAGATAGTATCATACACATATGTAATATATGTGCCTATCTTTTTAATATAATTAAATATCATAGTAAATCATAAAACAAAGAAACATTTTATGAAGAAATTGGCACGTTAAAAAAATATGACAAGTTGCGCTCGCTTCAGCAGCACGTAACCTAAAAAAAATGTGACCAGTCACCAAAAAGAATTATTAGTATCAAATAAAGACAAAGCAATCTCTGGCAGACTTCAATGACAAGCTGCCCAACAGGAGAAAAGCGGTGCATGTGAAACAGGGATGGAGGCTGAATAGCCCCATTTATTTATTGAAGTATAATTTAAAAAGTGTAATTTGAAAAAAGGAAAACATAGAGAGACTGGTCCATATTTAGATTTTGTATAAAATTTATTATCCTTTGCCATATCTTTCCTAACATATGTGCTAAAATACATTGAGACTGAGTGGTAGAATATGTAGGGAAAAGGAAAATTCTTGCTGGCATTCATGTGAAAGGAGGACTTTTTTACAAACAGAGTGTACAGTACCTAACTAGTAATTTTCTATCCCCCGCTTTCTATTTTTGCCAACATCTATGAAGAATAAAAGATCACTCCCCCATAAGCCTCCTTTTCCTTTCACATACAGCCAGAAAGAAGCAGAGCTCAGCAGAGCATTGCCTACCTGGGGCCTCTGCTGAAATGAAAAACTCAAATGCATAATCAAAGCATTATTGGAAAACTTCAGGAGTATGTAGACTACTTAAGATACTGTTCATTCATTTATTTTCATAAAATTATTTCATTTGGCTTAATTTTTAAAAGCTAGGGATTATTTTTATTGCTAAGATTTTATTGAACTTGACTTCATTATTTTCTTTAGTAATCAAAAGAAAAATAGATATTTTCACTCTTTGAAATCCATATGATTGAATATCTTTATTTTCAATGATTCACTTTTTAAAAATGAGGAACAAAATTTTATTACTAATATATCTTTATCCATGCTTGGATGGCTGTCCTATATTCCATGTGGTAACAAAAACCTGTTTTCATAGGCCTTATAACACCTGAGCTTTCCTCAAATCTATAGAAAAACAATAAAAAAGTAAAAAGCAATTTTTGTATGTAATTATAGAGATCATACATTTTACTCTCTCTCTCTCTGTGTGTGTGTGTGTGTGTGTGTGTGTGTGTGTGTGTGTGTGTGTGTGTGTTTTCATAGAAGACAGAAGAGGATATTAAATTCTCTGAAGCAAAATTTATAGGCAGTTGTAAGTTACCTGATGTGGGTGCTGGGAACCAAATTCATATCCTCTTTAAGGGTAGCAATCACTCTTAAACCCGAAGCCTTCTCCCCAGCTCTAAGAATTTGATTGTGAGATTTTTAGAAGCATTACAGTCCCTCATAAGAAGTTTTTGAGAAGCAGAGATTTTCATAAACATATTGGGAGAGATTTAGAGAGGAAAAGATATCGTGTGCACACAGCAGTCTGTAATGGAGTAGTGATGTATGCAGCAGCATGCAGTCTAATTTTTTACAAGCATATAAAATAGTTGAAGAAAGTTTGAAATGAGGATTTTACTGATGATTGAATTTGTCCTTTTTTGGTAGATGTTTAGGAAATCGTCAAAATGTTCTAAAAGGGATATCATTAACAACACAATTCTGGGGACTGGAGCCATGGCTCAGTGACGAAGAGCATCCATTGCCTGTTCTACTGCATCCAGATCTGGTGCACAGTACTCATACTGTGGCTCAAAACTCTCTTTAACTCCATTTTCAGGAGATCTCTATGTCCTCTTGAATGCTGGGATACCAGGCAAACATGTGGTACACAGATACAAATGAGGGTAAAACACATATACACATACAGTACTTTTGTTGTATGAAAAGGAACTCACTTTCTTTATTTGATATGCTACAAACTAAACAAAATTCTATACTGTTACAGTAGGCATTTTGAACAAAAGCTGTGAAGTTTCACATTGTATTTTACACGTTTTGTATCAAATATATTTTTTGTGGTTATCCACCACGCAAACCAAAATTTCCACGACAGAATTAGAATGAGAAAAACATTTAGCCTTATGTTCTTTTTCACTACGCATATCCACTACCTGCATTCAGTCCTCCCCTGTCCCCTTAAATTACCTGTTCTTATTCTCACACAATATTTTTTAAAAGAAGAAAATTCTGGGTTAAACACAGTATTCAAAATGTTAAAAGCAAATATCACAATTTCATTTTTTTTTACATCTTCATAAAATTCCATTGGGTATAAGTCCAAATTCTCATTATCCATTTAACAGTTGATGGACATCTATGCCTTTCTATGTCAAAGCTACTGTGAATAGAGTTGCTATGAACATAGATCAGCATGAGCTTCTGTAGTAGTGGAGTATTCAGCCATAAATGGGATATCTATATCAGAGAGAGAGAGAGAGAGAGAGAGAGAGAGAGAGAGAGAGAGAGAGAGAGAGAGTGTGTGTTAGAGTTCAAGGACCATCAAGCAAGAAGAGATTGAAAGATTGTAAAAGCCAAAAATCTAGGAGGAGGAGTGAACCGGTGTCTTTTGGACATGACAGAATAGCTGTGTTCATGAACTCATAGCAGCTGGGGTTGCCTTCATCTGACCTGCACAAGGTCAAGCCAGTAGACATTCTAGCATGAAGGGTCTCGTGAGTCCCAGCCAATAATTGAGGAATTACTCTGGGGGAGAAAAAGTCAGCTTTCTTCAAATGTATAGCCCTTGATTTATCAACCAATCTAGAGAGGATGGCCCCACACCCATGCATAAGTGGAAAGCACAAACTAGACTCAGTGGGTAATTAAAAAAATGAAGAGGACACAAACTCAGGAGTGATAAAGGTGGAGGTGCATCTGGGACAAGTTAGGGGAAGGAGTGGGTAGTGATGACAGTCAAAATACATTTTCAAAGAATTAATAACAGTGTTACATTATATTTATTTTTAAAAATAAAATAGTTCTGATGTTACTAAAAAAATTTGTAAAGGTGTACTAAAATTAAAATATTGTGAAATGCCTGTTTATTACAGCTGTGGAAAGGCAAGTTACACTGACCAATACAAGATAGGAGGAAACTGGGACAGAGTATGGAACCTTTCTGAAGACTTTAATAGCTGTACCAACCCAAGTGTGGGTGACTGGTACAAGAAAAGGCTCCATCAATGTCCTAAAGAATATTTTGTCCTTCATCTCCAAAGCATTTAAAAAAAAACTGACAAGAAAGAGTAGATATGAGTTGGAGTTAAGTCAGGAAACTTAAAAAGTGTATTTCAAACTGGAGAGATTTCATACAGGTAATTGGACACTAATAAATTTGTTAGAAAATATGCAAGAACCAACTTGGGAAACAACTAGTTTCTAGCTGACCCCTAAGATGCAGAGTTCACAATGTTTCTGCACAAAGTTGCTATTGATAAAACTTCAGAGCTGAGCATCCATCTGCCGCATGGACTTGGGACTAGTAAGCACTGTCTGCCTAGTCACTGAGCATGCTCTTGCATGCTTGGGATCAGTATGCTATAATCATTGTCTATAAATGTTGTGTCCCTTGTAGAACCCAATAGTTCAGGAAAGTCATTGTCAAAGTCATCTGGGAAATGTGGCCTCAGTTGCCAAGCAGTGGGTGCATGGGGAACAGAACAGCAATGTAGAGGGTAGGAAAATGATGGTAGAATCTGATTTACACTTCAGAGGTTTATTCTAGTTACTCAAGGAGGTCAAGAGGTAGTGAATATTGGGCATGCTTGGGAGACAAGTAAAGTAACATGCATAGGAAAACCGTTAAACCAAGTAGTAGGATTGGAGATGTGTTCTTTAAATTGAGGACTTGGCTATTTAAAATATAAAATAACCCAGTTTAAGGATTAATTGCTCTTTATATTATGATCCCATTGCATATATAACTCTGCTGCTTTTGGTAGATTCTTCTCTAGCCTACTTTGTTTTCTAATAAAACATCACTATAGGGAACATTTTAAAGAAAATAAATACCATAAATTGCCATAGAACACAAATAATTTCTTTTGAAATTTCATTACTTGTATGTTACATTTTATGATTAAAAACCAAATCACAGAGCAACCCACAAAATTAAAGATTTTATTAGCTCTGTGTGGTATAAATACTTGCTTTTCACTCCAAAAAAGTAAGCAAAATCCATTTACCACTTCAGATGTAGATTATGTGACTACTGCCCAATAAAAATAGAAGATTGCATCATTATGCCTCTATCTTGCAAATAATGTGCACATTAGCCCTTAAAGTTTGTCTTTATGGAGTTAAGTAATGAAAGGAGTATGGCTGCATGGTAATTTTGTTATATCATCCAATACACTTTAACATGCATTTATGTTTGAAAAATTCATATAAGCAACAGAATTAGCACCTCCATAAATGGTAGGTTACACCTGAGTATGTTTAAAAGCTTATATCTTCCTCCAGCCCAGAACTTTTATTATCAATATTAATGATTCTTTATTAGGTACGGTAGCATTATAATTCCAGAACTGAAAGATTGAACATGAAACCCTCTTAGTTTTAGAAGAGTAAAATCACCTTCCCCAGCACAGACTGCCCAAGCTGACACTTTCTCTTCACATATTCTACTTTCACCATTTTCTATGGATAGAAGAGAAAAGGAGTAGTTATTGACATCCCTATGCTCTGTGAGATATGGCCAAGGATGGGGAAAACCAGAAGGGATATCCTCCAACTGATACATTACACATTCATAACAGAATGTCAATCAACACAGTCTTGTTTATGCAAAAAACATGAAGTCCCTTGAGTCTTGGAAGAGAGGGGAAAAAAGAATGATGTTAACAAGATGGGAGAACTTCAATAGCAAAAAATCAGCATGCTCAACTTCACATTATTTAGTAACATAGAAATGTCATAAGGTGGAGTGATATGTCATTGCCCTTCACAATTACTCCAGCAGGAAAAAGTTGAGATATGTCAGTGGGGAAATGGAAGGCTGGCAGTTATGTGTGAAAAGGTTGTCCAGAAGCTGGATCTATAGATATGTAGGCTGGATCTGGAGTGAATAAGGCAGTGACTTAACATGGCAAAACTCACCTCTCACCCATAAGACACAGAAAATTCAGGTCTAGCTCTCCTTGGCTCTTCCTAAGCTGAACCTAAGCTGAAGACTTTGTCCAGTCTGTGTTGAATATCTATCCAATGGTTTTCCTCCACAGTGGAAGAGAGGAGAAGAGACAAAGTCTCTAAATTCCAGCTAGCACATCACATTTCCATTTACAGCCATTTGCCAGAGATGTACATTGATCCCAAGTAACCTCTGAAGAGGCTCCTGAAAACATGAAAATTTTCTGTGTTCCTGTGAAAAAGAAAACTAAAATGAGTTTTCCAAATGCAAACCAGAGACAGTCATGTGACTGGAGAAAATCAGATGCTTAGTGCAAGATGTACAAAGCATATGATGGCAGAGAATTGGGCAATTGTTTTTTTTTTTTAAGCATGTCAATACTGAATATGTTCAGATATATTTTTATTAAGAAAATCTTTTCATTCATTTTACAGACCAATCAAAGATCCCCTTCTTCCTTCCTCCCACCTCCCAGGCTCCCCTCAATCCACCCTCCACTCCCCCCATAAGAACGCAAGGCCTCCCATGGGGAGGCACATCCAGTAGAGGCAACTCCAAGCCCTTCCCCCTGCCTCAAGGCTGCACAAGGTGGCCCATCATAGGTAGTAGGCTCCAAAAAGTCCCCTCATACACCAGGGATAGATTCTGATTCTACTGCCAGGGAGCCCCCCCAAGCAGATCAAGCTACACAATTGTCTCACCATGCAGAGGGCCTAGTCCAGTCCCATGCAGGCTCCACAGCCACTGATCTAACTTACATGAGTTCCCACTAGTTTGGTTTATTCATCTCTGCAGGTTTCCTCATCATGATCCTGATAAACTTGCTCATAAAATCCCTCCTCTCTCCTACTGGACTCCTAGAGCTCTGCCTGGCATTGGGCTGTAGATCTCTGCATCTGCCTCCATCAGTCATTGGAGAAAAGGTCTGTGATGACAGTTAGGGGATTCACTGAACTGATCACTGGGGCAAGCCAGTTCAGTTCAGGCACACTTTCTACTATTTCCAGTAGTCCAAGCTGGGGTCATCCTTGCGGATTCCTGGCAACTTCCCACAGCTCCAGAGAAGCTAGCTAACAAGGAAAATCCAAAGAGGAATGCATGGATCACCGGGGAAGGGGAAATAGATGAGATCTCCTGAGTGAACTGGGGGTGAGGGGTGGGCAATGGAGGGTAGGGGATTGGGGATGAGAACATAAGGGAATGGGATGGTCAAGCTGGAACAGGGATGGAGTAGGAAAGCAATGAGAGAGATACCATGATGGAGGGAGATATCATGGGAATAGAGAGAATGGTCAATTGTTAGTGCGTCTATCAGTGTCAGATCCTCTGTCCTGTAATGGCACATGCCACATGTGCAGACTGAATGGTGCTCAGTGTAAAGGGATACAGCTTAGCCCAGTGAGAGAAGTCTCATTTTTTCAACAAGGGCAATGAAATTATTGAGAACCTAAATCAATCATGGAGAACTGAAACAAAAGAGAACATACTCAGTCCATTCTTGAAGATCTATTTTACTTTTTAAATTATATTATGTACATGTGAGTGCAGGTGCCGATGGAAGCCTGACATGGGTATTGGGTACAAACTCCTGTCTCTGCAAGAGCAATACACATTCTTAATGGCTGAGCTATCCCTCCAATATTGAATGAAAAAAAACAAACATCAAATAAAAAATTGTTTAAATAAGAGTGGCATATGAAATAGAGTATCTCTGTATCAGGTGAAGTGATTGAATTTTATAACTAGAACACAATACAGAACTCAAAAAGTTTGATTTATCAGTTAGCTTGTTTGTCTATTTTAAAACACACCAGAGAGAAACACATGGAAGTCATCTTAAATAGAAAAAAATGACAAAAAAAAAAAAACATTTTCACATCAAGACTGTCTCATTGATAGGATTGTCCAGAACTAGAATGTGACCCAAGAATGGCGAGCACAACTGCACATGAGGATCTCCCAATACCTTTGAGGCAAGAGGCCACTTTTGTATATTTCAGTGCTATGGCATTCAACAACACAATGGTCCAGCTACTTTCTCTCATTCTGTCTCTGGATTTTCTTTATGCTAAAGGTTAAAAGTCCCATGGGAACAATAATTCCTTTAGTGTCACCAGAGAGGTAAAACAAAATGGTCCTAAGCATAGTAACGGCAAGCTAAGAAACAAGTCCCCCCTCACTTCTTCCACTGATAACAGCACATCTAACACTTTATTATAGCACAGTAGAGAGACCTCATACAGATATTAAAATAACTGTTTCAAAGCTTTTAAAAGTGAACAGAGAATTTATACCTAGAGTATACACGGAATTCAAAAACTGTAAAAACTGAGTCATCCAATTAAAAAATGGGTACAAGTCTAAACACAGTTCTCAACAGAGGAATCTCAAATGGCCAAGAATCACTTTTAAAAAAAATGTTCATCTTCCTTAGTCATCATGGAAATGAAAATCAAAATGATGCTGAGAGTCCATCTTATACCTATCAGAAAGACAAAAACCCAAGTAACAGCTCATGCTGGAGAGGATATGGAGCAGGGGGAACACTCCTCCACTGCCGGTAGAAGTACAAACTTGTACAGCCACTTTGAAAATCAATATGGCAGTTTCTTAGACAATTGTGAATCAATCTCCTTCAAGACCCAGCTATACTACTCCTGCACATATACCCAAAGGATGTTCTACCATACCACAAGGATACTTTCTCAACTGTGTCCACAGCAGCTTTATTAGTAATAGCCAGAAACTGGAAACAAAACTAGATGACCCTCACTTGAAAAATGGGTAATGAAAATGAGATACTTCTTCACAATGGAGTATTACTCAGCTGTTAAAAATAATGACTACATGGAATTTGCTGACAAATTGATAGAACTATAAAAAATCATCTTGAGTGAGGTAACCCAGACCCAGAAAGTCAAACATGTTATGTATTTGCTTATAAGTGGAATTAGCTATAAAGTAAAGGATAATCATGCTACAATCCACAGACCCGGAGAGACTAAGTAACAAAGTAGGGGAGGACAAATCTCACTGTGAATGGAAAAAATATACATAAAAAAACTATCGAAAGATAGGCTTTGAAACTCACTAGAGAGATCTTAACAATGAAATGGCTAATGGACACTTAAAAAAATACCCAACACGAGCCATCATAAAAATTAAAATTAAAGCTACTTTGCGATTTAAAGTGATTATCATAAAATTATCAAATGACAACAACAGATGCTGGCAAGGAAAAGCAGAGCCCTTTCTCACTGTTGATGGGGGTATAGAATGGTGAAGCCACTGTTCATATGATGCAACTGTAAGATTCCAGAGCATGTATATCACTAGAAAGTGCTACTCTTTCTCTCCTGGTATATATCTTGTTATGAAATCCAATTTGATGCCATACAGTGTTTCTTGTGTGTAAACAACTTACTGTTTAAACCATGTACCTTAAAAAAAAACCCACATGATTTATTTTTAAAAATTTTAAAACACTGCAGAAAGAATCTACAACCTGGAGCATGCTAGATAAGCTTTGTTTTATTTGCAATTTAACCACTTTTAATTGGAATCCTTAGACAATTTGTCCATTTGAATTGATCTGATTGGATTCAAACCTGAAGCCCTGCTGGGTGTTTTGACTTCACCCTGGTTATCTGCTCTCTTCTCCTTTTATGATTCTTTCATTTATTATCTGTAATACCACACTGTTTTCTTTATTTTTTATTACTTATGGTTCTTAGTAATTATGGGTGCTTTTCAAACAAAACTCTGAGCACAGTTACACTTTTGTACTTACTTTGTAATTCTCAATAACAGACTCTAGTCCTCTCCTCTGTGCTTGCCTTGACGTTTTAATCTTATGCTTCATTTTCCCCCAGAGATCTCACAATACAGTTTGTTGTTTTTGTATTAGACAGAGAGAGATTTCTTAGGGAAATCAAAACAAAAATAAGAAAAATATTTCATTTTACCAGCTCTGAACCTCTTTGATGATTGTATAACATTTCTTCTGCGTGGAGAATTTCTTCAAAATCTCTTATAGCTTATATCTACTAATAATCAATTTTCAATTTTATCTGAAGAAGCCTTTATTTCACCTTATTTTCTGCCTACTACAGAATTATCTGTGATTGGCACTTTCTTTCGGTTATTTTTAAAGCTATTTACTTGTTACTATTTTTATCTTTAGTTATCAGTGGTTTTAGTATGATGAGTGAAGATATTCTTATTTATTTTCAATTGCAGATGTCTTTTGAGAGTGTCCTATGGCTTTTGGATATGGAACTTGATGTATTTTGTTATTTTTGGAAAATTAAACATTAACATCCCTTTCCACATTTCTTTTCTACATCGTTTCTGTGATGAAATAGTTACTCAAATGTCAGACGGCTTCACATTTCCCCATATTTGTGGAAGGTGGGTTCTTGCTGTAGCACCATCTATTCTCTGTGTGTTTCAAATTACATCTTTCCCACTTTCTTATCTTCAAGTTGAATCATGTTTCCTGTGCTGAGATCAACAAAAGAATTACTTATCTCTGGATTTTATTTCTGCTATTTCTTTTTGACACTTTCTACTTAAATCTCCCCTCTTGTAGATGCAAGCTATCCATTTTCTAGTAGACTCTTGGACATATCAAGTATATATATTTTTTTCTTATAACTTCAGCATATTAGTCATCTGTAAGTTGCTTTTTTTTATTTTTCCCTTGACGAAAGGTTTTTCTTTCACATGTTGGTTGAATTTTAAATATAATATTCATGACAAGGAGTGTGTGTGTGTGTGTGTGTGTATGTGTGTGTGTGTGCTTGGAAATGAGCTCTGCTCTCCTTCTCCTGTGCTGCTGGTGAGCTGAGTCAGTATCATCAGAGGATGGTCTAGATTATTTGGTGTTAATATCAGTGCCAGGATTCCTTGTGTTAAAGGTTGGACCTGCAGTGCTGGAGCTTGTTACTATAAGTATTCAGCCATCCTTCAAGCTTGTGCTATAGGGGAAGTTGCTTGGAAGTACCTTGTATTCATTCCTATTGTAGGCTGATCTGAGTTTTTTGTTTTAATCTCACCAGTTTAAAAGTAGATGTTTGCCTTTGCTAGTACAGCCCCTGTCTTAGGCATACCCTGTGAACCTGGGCTTTACTGATGAGATTTTCTCAGAGTACCTATCTCTTCTTATGACAGCCATACTCTGCCTTGTACCTCTGACATGTCATGTGAGAGGAAAACCTTGTCCTTGAGACACTTAATGCTCTTAGTGCAAGGCTCTACTCTGTGCTCACCCTGTCCTTCTCCTACAGGTCCTGCTCCTGTGTTTCTGAAGCCTAAATGGATCTTGACCTTCACCTATAGGGTAGAGGACTGATGTTGTCATTCAGTGGCCAGAAGCTTCATCTGTTTTTTATCATAGTACCACCTAGATCACTCTCCTATAATCTCAGATTTCTTTAGGGATCAAGTTTTTGTTATAGTTTTTGTGTCATTTTTTTTTTTGCCAGTGGCCAAGAAGCCCCCCACACTCTTTACAACTCTCTATTCCTCATCAAAAGAGAAATACAGTTATGGAGAGATGGGGGAAGACTGGAACGGGAAGATTAAATGGGGAGGAAGAGAAACAGAGGGTTAAGGAAGTAGAAACTGAGAGAGACACCTAACACTAAGGACCATTCGAGGCTCATATGAGACCCTACTACAGTAGAAGCATCTTAAAATATGTGAAAGAAGTCTAAATGGAACTACCAAATAATGCAGGAGGTAAAGCCTCAACTAGACCTCTCTCACACTGAGTGAAATTCCCAGTGTCAGGAGTATGTTACACCTAACTGAGTTGTTGACCAACAGCGTTCCGTGACAATCACCAAACAAATCAGGCTATTGCCAAGGCTATTGGTTGTTCTCTACAAATGGGTGGTAAGGTCCTATCACTGTCTCATTTTCCACAGAGAAGTCAAGCCAGTGCCTAATTAGGCTTCCCACTCCCATTGACTAGCGTTCATAGTCCTGGAAATTACTCTACATGCTACCAAAGAAAACCCCAGCTATAAACCCTGCAACTGACAGTGGTAACCTGCCTAAACAACACACTGGTGCAGTTGTGGCACAAATGTAGGAGTAACCAATCACTATCTAATTTGATTTAAGGTCCACTACCTGAGGTGGAACCCATGAACAACACTGTTCAGGTGGTCAAGAACCTGAGACGGCATAGGCCATAGGCCTAGGGGAAAACCAAATATTCTTGTTCTGCTAAAGGAACACAACTGACAAAATTCTGCTAAAATGACAGATCAGTATCTTACTCAGCCATCATCAACAAAGCTTCCTTTTGCATTAGATGGGAACTAAGAGACTCACAACTGGACCATGAGCAGAGAGTGAGAGCTTTGGAACAGTTCATTCTAAAAGAGATATCATCATCAAATCCATCCCCTCAGGGAGTTATGCAGAAAAGGAGGCAGAAAGATTGTAAGATCCAGAGGGGATTTGTCTCCATACTCGAAAGGACTGATGTACATATTAACTCACAGAGACCATGGCAGCACGCACAGGACCTGCACAGGTTCAAGAGAAACTTGGTCCCAGCCCTGAGAGGGGCGCATGGACATCACCTCCCATTCCTAATCAAGAAGCTGTCTCCAACTGACAGTTGCTTTGCAAAGATAAAATGAGTCTTTTCCAATGGAGACCTGCTGGGTATATTAAAACACACTTAATGTTAGGCCCTATGTGTAGCTGCAATAAATGGCCAACAAAAAATAAAGTCAATGGTGTTTTTCTAAAACTTTTTGGCTCACATTGATTTGTTGAGTATTTTGTTGTTGTTGTTGTTTGTTTGTTTGTTTGTTTGTTTTGTTTTTTATCTTCAGGTCTTTTGCTTGAATATTATAATTTCTGATTATGTATTTTTATGGGTTTTATATTTACATGTGTTTGTGTCTGTGTGTATTTCTTGTGCTTTTTCTTTGTTGTCTTTTTAAAAATTCTGGTTTATGTTTTATTATTTATTTGCCTGTTTGTTTTCTAAAGAGAAGGAAAAAGAAGGCTTGGAGTTGGATGGGTGAGAATGTGGGTGGGATCTAGCAAGAAAATAGAGAGGGGAACCTGTGATCATAATGTATTGTATAAAATTTCTTTTTAACAGAACGTGAAATTTCTATCAATATTTAACTCAATTTATGAATCATCCAAATTCGATGACACAAATCCCACACAGCTTGACATACAACATCTAATCTAAGTGAATACTCACAGTCTGAAGGTTAAAGTCAGCCTTGGGGTTTGTCGGCAGAAGTCTTGTTCACTTATGCTGTCAGAGTTTTGCCACAGCTATCAATAGGAATCCACAGTTGCTGGAATCTCCCTACCTTCTTGTGGAGGACCTCAGTGACTCAGGGCCCTGTGAAAAGAAAATCATTTCTGGTTTCTGAAGCAACCTCTTCCCAGGGTCATGAGGAGTCAGATAACAAACTTCCTTAAGGGATAACAATTTGATCTTCAACGTCATCTATTCCTACACAGAAAATTACAATACTGTACAAACCCATTTCCTCATGGTGGATCATTTTTAGAACATGGCACATATTCCATGAGGCGTATGTGGAGATCAGAAGACAACACTCAGGGACCCGTTCTCTTCATTCACAATGTGAGTACCGGGAATCAAACTCCTGTGAAAACCAACTCCACTTTCTATTATAATGGGTAAATCCCAAGGGGATGGAGCTGTTACATTTCTTCCTTTGTATCAAGGCAATAAGAAGGCAGAGCCAGTGTCTGTCTCTGACAGCAATCTAAGCTAGGCCAGTCATCTGTGAGCTGGTCCTGGGGCAGTAATGCACACACACACACACACACACACACACACACACACACACACACACAGAGAGAGAGACACGTACGCTTACACATGGACAAACATACACACGTACATCACACACAAACATCTATACTGCTCTATTAAAGTTAAAAAATGTAATAAATTTTAGGAGAACATAACCTCCAATGACATGCATTTAGAGTCACCTGTTTTACTTTAATAAAAATAGAAATATTGGCCAGAAGTATGTAGATTTTATTTTGTTCACAGTTATATAGTGAGTCTCATTGATATCAGAATTTTCCATACCTACTCTGCTTTCCTTGAGTTTTTCAAATAAAGCCTTTAAGAAAATATCTTACCTTCAGATAGAACTACCAAATGTCTACCAAGGTCAAAAACTGATGTATTTATATCTACTATTTATATAGGGAAAACAGTATGTGAAAAGATGTCCAGACTATAGTGAAAAAATGAGTTCTACAAAGTCTATATTTCTCCAAAATTACATTATATTTGACACTTCTGTATTGTACCCTATTTGTGCAATTACTGTTTTTATTTTCTCATATTGACACTTCTAAGCATCAAACCACCTTTCTGTGCTCACACCTTGAATCACAAATTAGAGGTAAGGAAGTTCTGTCAGGTGGGAATTCACAGGGCACGGGCCCAAGAGAAGATGCTTTCAAACCTGGTGTCAAGATTTTGTAAAATGTGTTCCTTAGGAGACAGGAAAGAAGCAATGTGCATTTTAGATTTGTTAAATGTGTTCCCTAGGAGACAGGAAAGAAGAGAAATATGCACTGTAGGTTTGCAATATTACATGGATATTAACTCCAGACAGTACTTAAGGAAGAACTAATTTTAAGAGATTCTTCAAACTATAATGTACCTCAAGATGAGGTTTTAGGGGGAACACTATAATACATAATGTGTTTGGTTAGACTATGGAGCTTTTCAAACACACAGAGATGGTACATCAGAAACTTAATATTTGATAGTTTTTCAGCATTGCTTCAAATTTCATTTTTTTATATTTTTAAGAAAATACATTTGGTAGGTATGGTGGTGTATTCCTACAACCCAACAATTCCAATTCCAGGTCAGCCTGGGCTGTGTAGGAAGCTCAAGGCCAGCCTGTTTGCAAAGACTTTGCCTCAGGATAAAAAGGAAAGGAATAAAACCCATGTCCAGTATTTGCATGCAGCCAAACTTCTAAAATCTAAATAAATGATATAATAAATTCACCTAAATTTATCATTTGCAATGTGTAAATGAATTGCACATTTTTGTAAGTAAATATGCATAACAGACACATACAGATGTTTTCAGGAATGAATGTATATGACTGACCACATCCATTTTCTACCCTTTCACTAATTAATTCAAGAAATCTCACTCTATTTTTATATTTTAAGATGTATCATAAATAATGTTTTAGATGGTGTCTTGCCATTTCATACTAGAGGCCTTTTTGCTTTTTTGATTAATCTTATTTACTCTTTGAAATTTAATTTTTCTTTCTTATAACAGCTATGAATGGGCTCATTTCATGATTTATTTGTCAGCAAGCTTAATTTGGGTATATAAAAAGCTTCTTAACTTCTAAAAATTATCTCTTTTGCTTTTTTAAGAGTATAATTATATTATTCCCCCACTCTTTCCTCTTATCAAACTCTCCCATAAAGTCCTCCCTGCTTGCTTTTGTGTATCTAATTTGTAGCCATTTTTTTTTTGCCAAGATTCATAGTTCTAAAATCATTGTGTGGGGTTCTTCAGTTTTTATAAATATAGAAATATGTTATCTGCGAACTGATTATCTCTTGTTTCTCTCATTCTCTTTTGTTCATTTTGCATCATATTTCTTTTCTAGCCTGCTTGTTGCACCTAAACTTCAAGTACTATATTGATGAACACAGCAAGAGATGACAACTTTGTCTTGATTTTGATCTTAGAGGAAATGCTTTCAGTTTCTCCCCATTCACACCTATTTTACCAGTGGGTTTGCAAAGCACAGATTTATTAGATTGAAGTATAATCCCTCTGGACTTAGAGTGTTCAGAGTATATCATGAAGAGATGCTGATCCTACTGCATAGATCCTCCACACCTGTATTTTACCTTTTGGTTGGATCTGTCTTTAATGGAGTGTGGAATCTCAAATCTTTTTGTTAGTTTTTAAAGTCTACATTTTGCACCTGTTGGCATATTTATGGCTGTAGAATTAGTTTCTTTAATGCCTAGGATATAAATCTTCACAAATGCTGTGTTCTTACTATGAAGAATAAAGTTTTGATTTTAAAAAAATCCCAGTTTATAAACTGCAATGCTTTTGGTTTCCAATGTACCTGTTTCCCATGAGGATCACATGCCCTCCATTATTAGGACCATCAACAGGCATGCGTTTTGTCGTAACTTGTCTTTAGATTTCTGAGTAATGTTGTCTTAGCTCTGTTCTTTACGTGCAGTATATAAACAATTCTTACCTTAGTGAATTAACAAAAAATATTTTCTTCCTATAATAAATGAGTTGTTGAGCTAAAGGTTTTCAATAACTTTAAGCATGTTTGTTGCATTTTCCAATTGAGTGTCCCCCAAATGTTTTTACTGTCCTCAGTTCTGTTAGAGCACTTTAGTTTGAGGGGCCAGAGAGATGGCTCCTCAAGTAAAGGCACTTACGACTAAGTGTGATGACAAGAGGTTGACCCCTGGGATTCACCCGGTGAAAGAAGAGAGCAGGTCCCTGAGTGTGGTCTTCTGACCTTCACACATGCCTCCCTCAGGCACATGTACACATGTGCGTGCACACATACAACTAAAATATTCATAGACATGTTGAAAAAAATCTTAAAAATATAGAAAAGATAATTTTTTCTCCAATTAATTCTATTATCTCATTTTTTTTACATATTATCTCTTAATTCATGTGAAGTAGATCTCAATTATTTTTCCATATCTGGGTGAAGGAACTTCCTCATGCAGTTTTTTAAAGTAATTTCTCTTTTCTCCACATGTTGTTACTTTTTCTTTATGATGCCATCAGATTTGTCATGAGACAGTTGAAATCCTTCACACACAAGAGCACAGTTCGGATTTGATTAGCTCTCTCCTGTTCTTCTGCTCTACTCCACAGCATACTTCCCTAGTTTATAAGATTCTAACATTTTGAAGGTGACAGTTTTATACTCAAGCTTTTGACAGTTATTTTTAGGTTGTAATTTTATTTTCTCAACAGTTAGAAGTGTTTACACATGCAAAAACTTCATATTCTTTTTTACCACTAATTTACTACAACTAGTCATCTATAGTGTACTATTTATTCTTGCATATAATGATCTTAGAACATGTTGAGCTAAACTAGAATAAAGTTCATTCTTTAAAAATTTCATAGCTCCTAGACAAAACCAGCATACCAAAAACTTATCCTTGGAAACAGCACTATAGATCAGCTTCACTTATAAATACATTAAATCCCAAATAAAATATTAGCAAATGGAATCCATGTGTGTTATTAAAGACTAATATTCCATGACCAAATTGGGTTTAGTTTATCATGCAAGGATGATTTCATATTAGGAAATCTATTTATGTAAATCATTATGCTAATACGTTAAAGAGAAAAAAATGACTACCTCAATAGAATGCAAACTGTCTTGTTATAAAATTCAACAACTAAACATCAATGTTTTATAGATATATATAAAACATATATAATGCATTATATACAGTGCATATGTATCCAAGTATATATGCATATACAGACTTATGTATTTGTATATGCATTATTTCCCTCCAAAAAACAAACCACAATTATCTGACTATATTATAATATATAGCAGTCATGATATATAATAAAAATGTATCTATTGTTAAAATATTAAGAGTCACACTAATAACTGGGAAATTATATAACCTAATGTGAACATTATTAAAGAACACTGTAGAAAACACAGATGCAACAGAGTAAGATGTGGACTTATTTATACAATATATAGTTTACAAATAATATTCTTCTCTATGCAGTAAGTTCAGGCAGTCAACAATAAACAAACAAAATAAAATTGCAACTATTACAGCAAATATTAGTGCATATTAATATTAAGATTAATATGCATAAATAACATGATGTATGTCAGTATACATTCACTGAAAAATATGTGGGAGAAACTTAAAATGAAAGACTATTATAACCCAATGAAGTGTCAATTTAAATCATTCAGATATCAGAAATGTTTCAAAAAGTAGACAGAAGGACTAAGGATTAGAACAAAGCAAATTTAACCTTTTTTTAAGTGAGATACTTTAAACTGGTGTCAGAAAGAAAAACTGAAGGCTTCTAGGGACAAGATGGTGGCTTGGATAAACTTTGTATGTGTGACCAATGAGGGATAAAATTGGGATTAAAAATAAAAGAAGAAGAAGAGGAGGAGGAGGAGGAGGAGAAGGAGGAGGAACAGATTCTATCTCTGTCAGATAGAGAGAAGTGAAGCAAGGTGAGGACTACAAATACCCTCTGGAGAAGGCTCCAGGGGCAGGTGCATTGCATTGCTCCCGAGCAGCAGCAGGAGGAAGTGGCAGCTGCCAGGGATGTTATGTCCCCTTCTGGCCATAGGTGCTGGAAGAACAACAAACAAGTGTGAAATTGACATAAATGGGGAGATGTAAGCAGGGGCTGGATACAGCTGGAGCTGCTCTGGGTGTGGAGATGGAGGCACCAGCTTGATACAGGAGCCTAAAACAGATTCTCTGCTAACACCCTGCTATAAACAGCCTAAGCACGAACAACCTGTCACTGCCTAGTGGATGTGGTAAGTGCAAGGGAGCTGCTGAATTTGGTCCACACATACAGGAATCCCCAGATGGAAAAATCAAACACCAAGAAGGATGAATAAACAAACACAAAGCAAAATAAGTAAGCAGATAGAAGGGTGAAATGAAGCCACCAGGGTGCCACAGAGACAAACCTAAGTAGACATGTCTTCCATAGCCATTCAAAGCCGTTGCCACAAAAGGCCTTCTTGACGTGGAAAGCATCACCAACACACCAGAAAGGAAGTAATTAATAATGGGCGGGGCATTCTCAGGCTGGTGAATTCCTGCACAAACAGTCTCACATTGAACCCCCTCTTAGCAGGGAGAACCTCAGTTAGCAGCACATGGATTCCTGAGGCTAACAACACTGCCTCTCTGTGCAGTTGTGGCTATAAAAGACTATCTGGGTGAAGGGAGAAACTGCGTCCATCCCAGATAGAAAGAGATGCTGACTGAAATTCTGTCTTCTATTTCACTTTCTTTGTAAATTTTATGT
This sequence comes from Peromyscus aztecus, assembly GCA_902168405.1. Lineage (NCBI taxonomy): Eukaryota > Metazoa > Chordata > Mammalia > Rodentia > Cricetidae > Peromyscus > Peromyscus aztecus. The sequence goes on from CABHPQ010164205.1 coordinate 41,402, forward strand.
CCTTTATTTTTATTGTGTTTGCAATCCTGTATTTCAAGTGTTTCATTGTTGTAACTCACCAAAATAGGGTTTCATAACTGTCTTTTCTTTTTCTGCATCTAGTCTATAATGTTTTCTCAAAGATCTTATCTCTGTATTTTCTTCTCATCTGCCTCTGTGTGACAAGTGATAACAGCGAAAACCACAAAGTCCTCAACCAGAAATATGACTAGCTTTAAGTTAGATACTTTGGTGCTCATTTGTTTTGCAGCAAGAGGTAACTGATACACTACCTTACAGGGTGTTTGAATGATTCAGTAGACTTTTATTTCTCTAGTACTTAAAGGCATTCTAGCATGTTTCAAGCAGTCAGTATTTATTATTCATATTAAGGATTATAAGTCTGATTCTAATAGCACATTCATTTCCAGAATTGGGGGGAATAAAATATAAAAAGTAGTGAAAATATTCCTGAAATTTTCTCCATATTAGAAAAATGAGATTTACTATTTAAAACTACCATTGACACTCATGTTCACAGTGATATTGAGGAAATTGTTACCTGACTCTGATTTTGAACTTTTGTAAAGTGGAGTAGTACCAAAGAAGCTAAACTCCTCCCCAGTTACATATTTGTGAGTGTGTCTTTTCAGGTGCTCTAAGGTCAACTTACAAAACATTAAAGCTTTTTCTCTGTATTGTAGAAGTAACCAACCGTCTTATTAAATAAGAAACACAGAGCCAATGTAAAGATAAAAGCTCAAGAGGTCAGAGCTAAGAGCCTTACCCTCCTGCTTCCAGCTAGCCTCTTCCGCCAAGAGACCTCTCTGAAAAAGAAGGGAGCTACTTCCTGTGCATTTGTCTTATAAAGACTTCCTGTTCTGCCTTCTCATTGGTTGTAAACCCAACCACATGACTGCCTTGTCACTGCTTGTCTGTACAGACCTCCAGACACACATTGGAGTGTGTCTCCAATGCCGGCTGTATCCTTGAACACACAGAGATCTACCTAGCTCTGCCTGCTGAGTGCTGGGATTAAAGGCGTGTGCCACCACCGCCCAGCTTTTGCTATGGCTTGCTAATAGCTCTGACCCCTAGGCAACTTTATTTATTAACATACAAATAAAGTCACATTTCCATACAAATAAAATACCACTATAATGTATTATAAAATTTTGTGGATAATTTATTAAAATGTACTCTATCTCTTCCTTTAAACAAGTGATATTGGGCCAGCGGGATGGCTCAGTGGGTAAAGGTGCTTGCCACAAAAGCCTACAACCTAAGTTTGAGCCCTGAAGCCCATGTAAAGGTGGAGATAGTGAAGCAGAATATGGTAGAACAAACCAATCCAATGATGCTGGTTTACTGATTTACTCAAGCATTGCTTGGACTGTTTCCTGAGCACGACTTTACTTGCTGCCTAGAGAAATAGCTAAAACAATGGGTTGTTGCCTTTTACAACCTGCGGGTGCCAAGCACACCCTTGTAGAATCTCCCTTACTTCTCCCTACCTCCTGGTCTTAGAATAGAAATGAGAACACAAACTGGACTCAGGACCAAGGCCTTTCAGAGACTGTCCTGGGTTCTTCCCACTGGTGACATCTCTGACCAAGGCCTTTTAGGAACTGTCCTGGCTTCTGCCTTCCGGAGACATCTCCTTTCCTCCACTCTCATTGGTGGTAGGGTGCTTAGGCCAGAAAGATTCCCACAATAGAGCGAATTAATGCCACAAAATTGTCCTCTGATCTTACATGCACCTATACCTCCTCCAGACACATAATAATAAATGCTTCAGAATTTAAAATGACGTGATTGGTATTGTGGAATCACTCTTAAATGACTTCTACATGCTAATAATAATTCTCTAAGTATTGAACTTCCTTTTGTGTTTGTTCATTTGTCTTGTTTTGTGTTTGGAACAGATTGCTGAAAGTTATAAAACCAGACTGATTCAACATTCCCCCAAACTACCATAGTATGCAGATTGCCATATCTGCATGCTTAAATACTGCGTTTTACCTGTAACTTTTAAAATATTGCCCAAGACTTGTTTTTAATTTTAAATTTTAATTCATTTCTTATTGAAAAAGCGTTTTTCCATACAGTGTATTTTGATTTTTTTTCCTCCTTCATTTCGTCCCTATCTTTAGACTGAAGAAAATATTCAAAGAAAAGTGAAAACATAGAATTTGTGCTTTAAATAGAAGGTAGATATGCACAAAGCTAAAGCCTGGAGGGTTCTTTCTTTAAAAGCTAGCAAACTGTGATTAAGTGTGGTGGCGCCAACCTGTAATCTCAGCACTGGATGACAGAGGCAGTAGGATCTCTGTGAGTTCAAGGCCATGCTGGACTACATAAAAAAGTTCAAAGCCAGCCAGAGCTGCATAGAAAAACCCTGTCAAATCATCAACAACAACAATAACAAATAAATAAATAAATAAATAAGTGCATCTAATTTTTTATATTTAAATATATATGCAGAAACAAAAATTATGTATAGTTACAATAATGAATAATAGTGTTAGCTTTTATGTATCTATACCATAGAGCATTACAACTTTAAAGCCTTTGGGTACATTTTAAGTATTTTGTGGACTGGGAGCCTGTAGGGACTGCTGTCACTGGCTTTTCCTGAGAGCTCTGTCCTTCCTCTGGCTATCTCACACCCATCTTATCCACCTTTTTTTTTTTCCTTATCCACACCTCACTGTCTTCTTTTCTCCTATATTACATCTGACTGCAGTTTCCCTTCCTTCCTCTCCTCCCAGTCCCTTCCCCTCCTGTTCCCCCTCCCTTCTACCTTAGACCTACTTCTCCATTTCCCTTCAGAAAAAGGCAGGCCTCACAGGGATATCAACCAAACATGGCATCTAAAGTTGCAATAAGATTAGGCACCTCCCCTCATATTAAGCTGGACAAGGCAACCCAGGAGGAGGAAAAGGGTCCCAAGAGCAGAAAAAAAAGAGTCAGAGATGGTCCCTTCTCCCACTGTTAGGAGTCCCACCAGAACACCAAGCTACACAAACATAACATATATGTAGAGGGCCTAGCTCAGACCCATACAGGCTCCCTGATTTTAAGTTCAGTCTCTGTGAGTACCTTTGAGCTCTGGTTAGTTGATTCTGTAGGCTGTGTTCTCCTGGTGTCCTTGATGCCTCTGGCTCCTACAATTCTTCCTCTCCCTCTTCTGCAGGATTCCCCAAGCTCCTTCAAATGTTTGGCTGTGGGTCTCTACATCTCCGGTCATTTGCTGGGTCAGTTGCTGGAGGAAGCTTCTCTGATGATGCCTTTGCTAAGCTCCAGTCTACAAGTATAGCATAGTAGAGAAGTATCATTAGGAATCATTTCTCTGACTTTTTTTCCCCAGTCATATTTGGCTCTATCCTAGGTCTGTGAGCTATCCAACCTCGGTTTCCTTGCTGTACGGGCAGTGTCAGGCATGGGTTCCCTTTTGTAGCATGGGTTTCAATTTGGAACAGTTGTTAGATGGACACACCTAAAAGTTCTACGTCACCTTTACCCCAGCACATCTTGCAGGCAGGACAAATGGTAGGTTGAAGGTTTTATAACTGGGTTGGTGTCCCAGTCACTCCACTGGAAGACTTGCCTGGTTACAGAAGATAACCAATTCAAGCTCCATGTCCCCCATCACTAGGAGTCTTAGCTAGGGTCAATCTCATAAATTCCAGGGAGTTTCAGCTGAACTAGGTTCCTAGAATGGGGGTGGGGGGAGCATGGCATGTAGGAAGAGTACTGTGAGAGAAGACTGGAATTGGGGGGCATCTCAGGTCGAGGCAGACCTTGTTGTCCTAACTGTTTTTTTTTTCAGTACTAACACCTGTTTAATCATAACAAAATATGTTAGGAAGCATTCTCCTTTAAGTATTTTTAAGTTATAAAAATATTAGGTAGCACTTTGTATTTCAAGCAAAACATTGTAGTTTTTCCTCTCTCCATTTCCTCCATCCCCCTGTCCCCTTTACACCTATTTGCTGACCTGTCTCTTTCAGTTCTCATGTCACATGTGTCCCTTTGTCTTCCCAATCTCCTTTTCAAAGTACCCTTTTAAACTGTCCCTAGGGTCCTTTCTTGTATGTTAGGCTTTACCACATTTATTTCCATTTAAATACACATTACAAATTAAGGTCTACACATGATAGAAAATGTAATTTTCCTTCTCTGTTGCTTTTTTGTTTGTTTGTTTGTTGAGTTTGGGCAACCTTGCTTAATAAAATACATTTCAGATACATCAACTCTTCTACGAATTTCACAATTTCACTTACTTTACAGCTGAGTAAAATTCCATTGTGTATATGTACCACATTTTTATTATCCATTCATCTGTTGACTGACATCTAAGCTTGTTCCATTGCTTATTGTTATGCAAAGAGCAGTAATAAAAATGGATGGACAAGAATTTTTGTGGTGGGATATGGAGTCCTTCAGGAATGTGCATAGAGTGGTAAAGCTGGGCAATTGGGTACTTCTCATTTGAAATTTTTTTTTTAAATCAGAAAATTTGTTTCCATTGTGGCTGCTCTGCTTTGTATTGCCAGCAGGAGCGGTTTCCAACATGACTAGAACATTTGCCCTCCCAGCATCACTGAATAAGGCTCCTGGTTCCTCGCATCCTCTCCTACACAGGTCAGTTTTCTTGAAGATAGCCATTCTGACTGGGGTGAGGTTGGACTCAAAGACATTTTAATTTGTATTTACTGCCCTGATGGCTCTGGCGGTTGAACATTTCACACATACATATTATTGGAAAAAATTATACCATATATTCTGTTCATAGTCCCCTCCAACTCCTCCCAGACCCTACCACACATCCAACTCCATGTCCTTTCTTTCTCTATCTGCTTAGAAAACAAAGAGACAAAAAGAGCCCAAGCAAACCAGAAAAATAAAGAGGACAAGAAACACACACACACACACACACACACACACACACACACACACACACACACA